>JBAWJQ010006450.1:0-33882 GCA_037783105.1 Bactrocera zonata
TTGGCAAATCACACTTACTGAACTTTTTTAGTACTATATTATTTTTTTAGTACTATATTATACTGTAACAAAATGTATCCTAACATTGAAAATTCTTTAAAAAAAACTTTACTTAGTATTATTCATAATTTTTTTAATTGTAAAGTAAATTTTTAGTACTAAAATTTGCTACATTTATTTAACATAAAATGAAAATACTTTAAATAAAAACAGTTTCTATGTGTATTCAAAAGTTTTATTAGAATAGAACAAAAATGTATTTAGTATTATAAAAATAATTTAATACTAAATTATTTACTATAATTTATTAAGAGTACTAAAATTTATAGCATACTAAATTTTTTTAAATTAACATGTAAATATTTTTCAATAACTTGCAATAATTATCAGTGCGTTTGTGACCCTAAGAGTATCGGAATAATTTAGTACTAAGGTTATTGCTATAATTTATTAAGAGTACTAAAATTTATTAGGTACTAAAATTTTTTAAATTACAAGATATATATTTTTTAGTATTTTCCAATGGAGATGATTGTAATAGTATGCAAATAATTTAGTACTAAATCTGAAATTTAGGAAGAGTATTAAAATTTATTAGGTACTAAATTAAAAAAAAGTATTTATTTTTCAATATTTTACAATGATTGCTAGTACTTTTATTGCCCCAAAAGTATCAGAATAATTTGGTACTAAATCAATTACTGTAATATGTTAAGAGTACTAAAATTTATTTTGTACTAAAATTTTCTAAATTAAAAGATATATATAAATATTTTTTTAACAAATTCCAGAGCGTCTGTGATCGTAGGAATATCAAAATAATCTAGTACTAAATTAATTACTATAGCTTGTTAAGAGTTTAAAATTTATTTGGTACCAAATTTTAATAAATAATTTTTTTTTTAATAATTTGCTCTAATTATCAGTATTCTAGTATTATCCTAAGACTACTTACTTCTCAGCAGTTTAATAAAACTCGCTACTAAAAATAGTTCACAATATATTTCAATGCAAACGCAATCGTATCTGAAGGCCAAAAAATTAGCGCTAAACTTATCGAAGTTTCATAAAAGTTCACTAAAAAGAAAGTTATATTAGTTGGAAATTCTGATTTTATCTTAGTACTAAATTTTTTTGTTCTAAAAAAATTCACTTTACAAAATGTTAGTACTAAATTTTTTTGTTCTAAAAAATTCACATTTGTTCTAACTTTTTAAAAATATTTTAAATTATTTTGTATTATTATTTAAATTTAATAAAAAACGCGTACAAATTTAAATAAAGTACTAAAAATTTGTAGTACTAAAAAGTTGAAACTAAGCATAAGTTATTTATAGCACACATATATAATAAGCTTTTTGAACTTTTTTGGACTAAATTATACTATTTGTTTATTTATAATTTTTAGTACAAATTTTTGTTAATTTTAAGTACCCAATTGGAATAATATTTAGTACTAAAATTGTTAACAAAGAATTATTTATGCAGAAAATATATTTTTAGTACTTAAATAAAGCATTAGTGTTCTAAAACTACAATGCGCAATTTTTACTATAATTGTGGCAATAATATTTTTAGCACAACCTTATTTGAACATAAGACATTTTATATTAATTTTATATAATATATACTATTATATTTAGTCCCTCAAAAATATCTAAAATAATACCGGAAAGTACTCTCTTTTCAGTTTACCTGACTAAAATAAATTAATTGGTACTTCACAACAATTGCTATATACTTAACAATAAGATAAGGCACAAAATACCACAAAATGCCACAAAATTTATTTGTACTAAAAAATATGAAAATAATGCTTTTGTTTTTTTTTTGCGCACGCAACAATTTCACTTGAGCCTAAAGCCGCAAAATTCAATTTTCAATACAAACATACGCGCACCAAAGCGAGCAACACCCATAAGGAGAATGCCAAAGCGACTGAGAGCTCTTTGCAAAGCTCTTACGAGACACAAAAGAATTGCGTTATTACTTATTTCTCATCGCAGGCTTATCGCTCATATAAAGTAAAACGCCTTTAAGGCGAGATTATTGCGAAATTTATTGATTGCCATCAGACGTGAAAGGCAACGGCAATTTGCAGTAGGAAATAAAGTGTAGGCAAGGCTAATAATTGTTATTGATATTGTGCTTAAGGTTAAGAAAATCAATTACTTTTAATGCGTGCACACACACAAATCACTTCAAATGGCAATTGGCTATTAAGCTTTGCAACGAAAATTTACACAATAATTTAGTTGGTGGCAGTTAGCCGTGTAGGATTACGAACGCTGCAGGAAGAGGAAGTGCTAAGAGCTTTTATGCTTAATTATTTGTGTTATTAAATTCGCGTACAGTGGATTTGATTTTCAACGTAACAAGATGAACACGTTGGTGGAGCTTATTAGACCGTGGGACTGGATTGGAAGAATTCTGCAAGCAAGTTTATATAACTGCTTTCAGTATGGTTTTCCTTATGTAGATGTACCGTTTGTAAATACGTTAAGCTATAGAACAGTTTCCACATGTTCCAAGTAAAAGTGTGTACATTAAAACGGAGAATGTCTGAGACCGTTACTCTAACCCTGAGAGTTTCATGAATTGACTTGGGAAAACGGACAAGTGGTTCAAAACCCAGCCGGTAGGGAAATCAAAACAATGCAATTTAGCGACTCTTGGTTCCCTGTAAGAGCTTACAGTGTGGGCCAGCTCTTACAGCTTTGATAGGGTTGTAATATGGTCCACTCCGTTTGGAGTAAATAGCGTAAAACTCCTTACCTCATTTCAAAGTACCAATGACTTTGATCACATCAAGACTTCTTGGGAATTCCTCTGAAGATTTTTCGGAAGTCAGCGGGACTAGTTATGTTGGGTTTACATGTTTGAGGAAATATAACTCAGAAGTTAGTTTCTCAAACTAACTATATGGGATAACTGATGGAGTAGGCAATGAAGGCGAGCAAAGATCAAACACAAAAAGTCATTCATTATCCCCGTACTGCTATATGGTGCTGAGGCGTGGACAATGAAATAACCGAAATAGGCAGCATAACAAGTATTCGAGAGAAAAGTTCTGCGGAAGATTTATGGTCCTTTGCACTTTGGCAATGGCGAATACCACAGTCGAAGGAACGATGATGAACTGTACCAGATATACTATAGCATTGACATAGTTCAAGGAATTAAGAGACATCGGCTACCGCTAGGTCATGCCGTCCGAATGGATGAAAACACTCCAGCTCTGAGAGTATTCGACGCAGCCACCACCGTCGGATGAAGAGGAAGACCACCACTCTGCAGAGAGGGACCAGGTTACACTTGGAATCTCCAAATTGGTGCCAAACATCGTAAAGAAGAACGACTGGAGTGCTTTTGTCTTAAAAAAAAAGAAGAAGAAAATGGCGTTAGGCTAAAATGGGCCACTCTTCATGATTTATAACACCCCTTGAGCTGTCACACCTATCTATGTCCTTTCATACCAAATTTTTTGTGAAGACTTCCATGATTCTTTACAGCTTCCTGCGGTTCAGTTTTCCGAAATACATCTGAAGCTTAAACTATTCCTCATTTCCTTAAGTTCTGTTATCAAATCAATAATTTAAGCAGCCTCTACCTTTTGGGCAGCTTGTAGACGACAACTATGCCATACAGTCCAGTCGAAGTGAGTAAAGTAATTACGTAACAGTAACATCCACTCCCACCCTGATGGCTAACAAATAAATTACATAGTCTTACAAATGTTTATGTCACCCTTAGAGCTGCCAAGCCGCCCAGTACCAGTCCATACAATGCGATATTTTCATTAGTGCGAGTAAACTGTGAATACTGGAAATCTTTCGCTCATTTTACATGCAAAAGTGCATAAAATTGCCATTAAATTGTAAAATTTTCATTTGCTTAACAACTAGGCTGGTCAAAGGTTACCGCCACAGCGCACTGAGGTCATAAACCGGAGCACTCAGCAATTTACTTTGACCAGTTGCAAGCGGCGGTGGCGCGAGTGAGGGGGTGAGTCACCCAGCAGGGTGTCACTTTAAAGGAAATATTTATTTTATTTACTTTACTCACACCAAGCAACGCCTTGTGCCAGCTATGATTTCTTACTCACTCACTCACTCTCTCAGTTACAGGACATTCAGCTTCACTGACTCGGCAGTTTCCGCTTTTATCACACATTCATTGACACAATAATTTTCAACAAGCGCCAACTATTAAATTGCTTTATGGCTTGCCCTCACAGTTGGCTGCTTAAACTAAGGCTCATTTCATCTCGACCGCACAACCCTGCCTGCTCTCAAAGTTACTGCCACTATCATTTTGTACTTTCTTGTAGCTTTACGGCCACATTGACACTAGACGTGCGCATGTCTGAGTGGAATTGTCGTAAATAGCTCGAGTTCTTCAACAAATTAAACGATATGTTTATGATAGAGTGTGAGTTTAATGCAGTAAAGAATGTCTATGAGACTTTGTGTTTCATATAGATTCATGTGCAAAAGTTCACGCAGGTGAAAAAAGTTCTGTGACCACCATTTACTTGGGAGTGGACAGAAACGATGTTTTTACATATGGCTTAAGCAGCTCACGACTTCCGGTCTTAGACCAAGTAAGCTCTGAGTAGGCGAAACATTTTTCCCCAGGGTTGAGCGCTGGGTTTGGGACGCGCCACGTAAAAAACGCCCTCCCAATGAAAAGGAAACAACAGCCTCGGATGAGACCGAGGACAAGACGATACACTTGTATATCCTGTCATCAAACAAATAGTCGTCGCATTCGCAGTTTGGCTTCAACGTCTTTATTGACAGTTATAACTTCGAAGTCTTAGATAATTTCGTCTATCTAGGAATCAGCAATAACCGAACAACGACGTCACCCCCGAAATTCAACGCAGAATAACTCTTGCCAAAGAGTGCTATTTCGGACTGAGCAGACTATTGAGAAGTAAAGTCCTATCTCGACGAACAAAGACCGAATTCTACAAGTCACTCATCATAAAGGGACATGGACGATGACAACATCTGATGGGTTTTCGAGAGAAAGGTTCTGCGGAAGATTAATGGTCCTTTCCGCATTGGCAACAGCAAGCACCGCAGTCGATGGAACGATGAGCTAAACGAGATATGCGACGACAGGTCGTCCGTGTGGATGAAAACACTCCAGCTCTGAAAATATTCGATGCAGTACCCGCCGAGGGAAGCAGAGGAAGAAAAATACCTCCACTCCATTGGAGAGATCAGGTGGAGAAAGATTGGCGCGCTGTTGTTAACTCGGCTATAACTGCCAGTAAAGACGAAGATAGATCGGTATTTAGCGGTAATTTCATTACTTTTCTCATCGTTCTTTCCATATCAAGATTCCACCAGCGACTCTGTTGGTTTAAGTGAAGACCTACGAATTTTTCGCTATTAAGTACATTGAAATTATGGACTTTATGTTATTTGCGCAGCTGTCATACTTTTGACGTCTGTGTGTGGTATGACAAATCGTCCTCTCAAAATCCGGTCATAATTTATGACAAGTTATTATATGCTTCACTATGTTTTTCTTTTGTTTAAAATTGTCCACACATATCTAGAAGTTTTGGCCGCTCTGCTGGAAAAACCGCAATGGATGCGACGAACCTTTTTTTGGTAGTTTCCTTCCTCTTATTATTTCTTAGTCCACATTTATTTGACTTCAATTATTTCAATGGCAATTGTTCTCGAAATGTACCACATTTTCCGTATACCATATTAACAAATCATTTATTCTTTGTTGAAAACTTGCACAAGCTTTTCCTCACCGAATTCTCTCCTCACACCAACCGGAGAATTTATGAGAGAAAATGCATGAAATATGTTCGCCCAACAAAAGCTATAATTCATAATTATTTCATGTCAAGCATATGCCAATCGAGCAAAAGCGCGCGCACAAAAGCCAAGAGAGGCACAAAAAAGAAAAAACGGTGTGCGACAAGCAAGCAAGAAGACGCTGACACAGTGGATTCGGTACGAAAGGATAATAATACAATAATTGTCACCGAAATTATTGCAATGAATAGACCGAATACTTCAATAAGCGAACTTTTCGAAGACTTTTGCTAAGCGCACACACACACACATACTTGCCAGCTCTTGGACGAAAGTTCCATTGTAGACGCTGTTCAAATGAGTACTGTGCGCCTCAGCTTAGCCAAAAATTCATTTTCTTGCATATTTGCGCTTGAAGGAGGCATAAGTTTTCTGTAGAGAAAAAAAGAGAAACTGTGCCAATTGTTGAACTAGTTTTGCAATAATTATTCATATTTTATGTGCAAACTTTGCGGTATTTTCAATGAGGAATTATAGCGCATAGCTTTGCATATTGAGATATACAGTTAAATTGCAAACACTAGATATGTCAGAAGAAACGCCATCGTTGAGAAAGTGAAAATATGCAGAAGAAGGATTAAGGAGAGTAAAATATAATTTTTTTTGAATTTCCGAAGCGTGACAAGCTGGAAGCCACTGTTTCAACTAATCGAGGACTGTGCCCAAAAAATAAGGTGACATTTGAATTTAAACTGCGCGCGTCGAAGGATTTGGATAATTATTTTTTTTTTTAGGTTGGTAGTACATTTATGTCAAATTTCATGTCAAAGTACTCATTAGTGTTTGAGTTACGGTTCGTTTTGTGAGCTGCTAAAAATGAGTTTTTCGTTTTTTGCGATGTCGAAATTTGTTGAGCAAAGAATTTGCATTAAATTTTGTTTACGGAATCAATTTTCTGCTGCGGATACGTTGAGGATGGTGCAGAAAGCCTTTGGTGATGAGGCTATGTCTAAAAAAATGTTTACAAGTGGTATAGTGAGTTCCAAGCCGGCCGTAAACGTGTCGAAGACGAAGAGCGTCCAGGGCGACCATCAACCTCAACCGACGAAGCTCACGTTCAACAAATCGAAGATTTGGTGTTGAAAAACCGTCGATTAACAATTAGAGACCTTGCTGATGAAGTTGGCATATCGAAAGGCTCAGCCAATACCATTTTGAAGGATGTTTTGGGCCTCAAGCGCGTCAAATCTCGACTGGTACCGAAAACATTGAATTTTTTGGAAAAAATGCGTCGCGTTGAAGTGTGTGAAACGATGCTTCGATGCTTTCCGACTACCAGGGTGTCATGAAATGCATTATAACTGGCGATGAGACTTGGATCTATGCTTACGACCCCGAAATAACCGATCAATCGAGCGCATATCGTGCCAAAAGAGAGCCGAGACCAAAAAAATCGCGCCAAAGTCGCTCAAAAATCAAGGTCATGTTGACTGTTTTCTTTGATTATCGTGGTGTTGTGCATTATGAATTCCTTCCAACCGGTCAAACAGTCAACAAGGAATATTATTTGAACGTTATGCGTCGTTTGCGTAACGCTATCCGCCTAAAAAGGCCGGAATTGTGGAAAGACAATTCTTGGTTTTTACACCACGATCATACACCGTCCCATACTGCCCTCGTAATTCGTGATTATTTCGCCAAAAACTCAACCCATATCGTTTCGCAACCACCGTATTCACCTGATCTGGCGTCGTACGACTTCTGGCTCACCAAGCTCAAAAGACCGCTCCGGGGACACCGTTTTTATACGATAGAGGAGATTCAAGCCGCTGCGAAGACGGAACTGAAGGCCATCCCGGAAAGTGACTACAACCAGTGTTTCGAAGATTGGAAAATCCGTTGGCATAAGTGCATTGCATCCGGAGTGGATTACTTTGAAGGGTATGAAATTGATTTGGAAGAATAAATAAAGAATTTTCAAAATAAATACAATGTCACCTTATTTTTTGGGCATGGTAGCCTATAGACATAAACGTGATTCTACCTCAAATTATTTGTAAACGTTTTCCCATCACTATCCACATTTAGTAGTAAGTTAATGCCATCTCCCATGACACTGAAGCCTTAAGTTCCACCTAGGCGCTATGAACAGCTTGCTTGTCACTGGCTCGCATTTACTAGTTCAGCTGAAATATAGTTCTGAGTTGCAGCTGCTGACTCTCAGAATACATATTAAAAACAAATTTTTTCTAAGCCACCGTTTATGGACAGCTCCCAGATCCGGACAAAAGTACTGCGACCGTGGGGATCCGGTTATGAGGAATTGTACTGTATGTCTTTAAATATTCTTATGGCTTTACTATTCAACAAAATTGTATTCCAAAGAGATCCAATATCACAAAGTTGTACTAATATCAAAATTCTTCTTTTCTTTATTGGCGTAGACACCGCTTACACGGTTATAGCCTCCTCCAATTGGAGATTCCAAGGGTAGAATGGTCTTTCTCCACCTGGTCTTTCCAACAGAGGGGAGGTTGTCCTCTTTCTCTGCTTTCCCCGGCGGGTACTGCGTCGAATACTTTCAGAGCTGGAGTGTTTTCATCCATTCGGACGACATGACATAGCCAGCGTAGCCGCTGTCTCTTAATTCGCTGAACTGTCAATATTGTCGTATATTTCGTACAGCTCATCGTTCTATAAAGTGTGGTATTCGCCGTTGCCAATGCTTAAAGGATGTAGAATAGAGAAGGATGTAGGTCTTTGTTCGTCGAGAGTGGACTTTACTTCTCAGTCACCCACTCAGTCGATTTCGAGGCTGACGCTGTTGATGATGTTAATGCTGGTTCTAAGTTAGAAGAAATTATCTACGACTTTGAAGTTATGATTGTCAACAGTGACGTGGGAGACAAATTGCGAATGCTAAATGGAGCATGGAGCCATGTATAGTGAGGAAATTTCTCTGAGCGCCATTCACTTGGAAGTGGCTAGAAACAATTCCTTTACATTTGGCTCAAGCAGCTCACGACTTCCGCTTCTAGACCAAGTATTCTCTGGGTAGCCAAAAAACCTCCGTTGGAAGGCCAACCAAAGTGAGAAGGCGAATCATCCTTCCTGAGGCTTATGCGCTCAAGTGAGGTTATAATCCCTTGGCGAAGTCAGTGACCCTTCTTGGATTCACAAAAGTCATTGATGCTAAAAATGTCATGTACCTAATTAACCTGAGGCCGAGAGCATTCGTTATTTCTTGGAGTTTCGTTAAAAGCTTGGAGTAATCTTTTTAATGCAGCTGAGTGACGCATCCAAGTTCAGTAACTCATAACGAAGATTTGTTAGTGGGACCAATGACCCTTGGCAGTGTCACTTACCTATCCAGGGTGCCAATAGAGAAGATGAAATGATCATTTGTGATGTTTAAGCCTTTATCAGCATATGCTGTGAATGAAGTAGGAAAGGTAAGTAGCCTTCAAGACTGACTGACAATACATAAACCAACAATCGAATAGAGTGTGACAACTTTTACACAATTGATTTAAGTACTCAAATACCGTTTACTGAGAAAGATTTAGTAGCCTTTACTTTGTTTTACTTGAGGCCTCTGACCAACGAATATCAGCAAGCAAAAAAGGAGTTTGTGATCACATTAGCCAAGAGCTTATTCGGTTTTATTTAACTTAACAGTTCAAGATATCTCTAAGCACACAAAATACCAATATTTTTGGAATATGAATATTTATTAGAAGAGTTCAAAACCAGAGAATAATATTTGCCCCAGTCATCATGCTTGTATATATGCATAACCACGTGAAGTTCGAAATGACTTTCCATTTATGGCCAATTTGAAACTTTTACCATTCTCCACTAGCCAATATGTGCTTTCGAGTAACTTTCAAAAACAATAAAATTACAGTGCAAACATATATTACATGAGCTTTCCAGCAGCTTCAGCAGCTTTTCATTGGTTCCTCCAATAACCGCGCACCAGCGATAGCTTAAGCCCGCTTACGCTTTGAACTAAACTCAAATAAACTTTAAGCAGAAGAACAACTTACCAAAGAAGTGGTGAACAAATGTGAGGAAGACAATTACAGTGAGTTAAAAGAAAAATAAAATTGTGAAGTATGTATGGGAAATATATGCGTTAAGTTTTTTGATTTCGAATTGAAGCAGATGGTCGGTCGGTCAGTTAAGGGTAACTGTTGTATGCACGCGAAGTTTTGTAAAGCAAGGTGTGTGGATGGAGAGAGATTAATAAGGTAATACGTGTGTGAAGAGGTGAGGTGGTAAGGATCACAGTTCAGTTAAGGTAGTTGATAAGAGAAGAAAAATAATTTTCTTAAAAGTAAAAAAAAAGATCAAAAGATCGAAGATTGGAGCTCAGGATTCCATTGGCACTATATTAAGATAAGTTAGTTGTTGGGCGATCAGAAATAATTTAGGCTGTATGTACTCCCTAGTGGGTCCGGATATGGGTTCTCTGAACGAACGTGACCCTTCTTTGGTATGTAGTTCTTGGGCGATCAGAAATAATTTAGGCTGTATGTACTCCCTAGTGGGTCCGGATATGGGTTCTCTGAACGAACGTGACCCTTCTTTGGTATGTAGTTCTTGGGCGATCAGAAATAATTTAGGCTGTATGTACTCCCTAGTGGGTCCGGATATGGGTTCTCTGAACGAACGTGACCCTTCTTTGGTATGTAGTTCTTGGGCGATCAGAAATAATTTAGGCTGTATGTACTCCCTAGTGGGTCCGGATATGGGTTCTCTGAACGAACAGGACAAAAATTTAGAGGTCCCTTCTTTGGTATGAGGTGCGAAGAGACAAGGAGAACAACTTTTGAGTCAGTCGTTCCGCATTCCTTGCCGCTCTTAATGTAATCAGGTCAAAGTAACCGCAAAAGACCCGGATTATTAACCGGCCAAAAGTCTGTCAACTCGGCAACATTTCTCTGAATTACTAAAAGGCTGTTTTCTGTCGGCATAACAACAACACCTGTACGATATATGCGGTAGACATTGATATAGCTCAGCGAATCAAGAGATAGCGGCTTCGTCGGCTAGGTCATGTTGTCCGGATGGAAGAGAACACTGCAGCTTTGAAATTATTGAACCATATATCCACCGAAGGATGCTGAGAAAGCAGATAAGAAAGTGGTTGACTACTGCCCATGGACCTAGCAGCTGAACTCCATCTGGTATCGCAACAAAATTGGTCTACGCGGGGTTTACTGGCCTGCCAGATTAACCTAACCTAATTCAAGGAAGAGAAAACCCAAAATATCTCGGATTTTCACCTGCGAGAATTTCAAATATACCAAAAAGCTTCTCCCAGAATGTTTTTCCATCCTTGTTTTTTGAATTTCAGAAGTTTTGGATGTGATTGTCAGTTTTGGAGCTTTTTATAATATAAAATATTGTTGAATGTGTTTGTCATGAGGCTTTTAGACTGATGTGGTACATCAATTAAGCTTACTAACTCCACATACTATATCCTGATCGAACCTCTTTGTCTACACACCTTTTTGATATCCCTTTCCCTAGTAAATAAAGGAGAAAGTTAGGTTGCGAACGCTGAAGCAGCGGTCAGTAATTTAGTCAAAGATCTGCTTTATGTTTTCCGTACCAAATTATATTTGAGGTCATATATATGACATCTAAACAAGAAATTTTTCTTTATGTGCTGGCAATCTCATCCATAAAGTGGTTCAGCTAGTCTAAGAATCTCCGTAAGGTAATTTTCCGCCTTTTCAACAATATCCTTATTCGATAGCAACGTAAACGCTTAACAACTCACCACCTATCTTCATATCACTTCGGTATATCATCTCCTCCCCACACTCCATCGTTTGTTTGCTCTTACATTGCTCATTTCGAAGTTCATTGTGTGCGCTAAAAGACTTGTGTTTGCTTGACAAGTTACTACACACGCTCACGATTTACGGCACAGAAAAAATACCTGCGATTTACGGTACTTAGAAAAAAATGCGAAGCAGTTGACAAATAGAGGCGGTGCAACAGCGAATTGTGTCTTCGTCAACACACCACAACAAATGCACTGTTTGTGCTGTCAAGGCAATTCACTGCTTGTCCAGCTGCTTCCTACCTCTCACCTGCTGACTGACATTTGGACACACCAATCAACTGCTCACACTGCAGGTAATTTTGCAATCCTTCATTGCTTCTTGTCGCTTCTTCTACCTGCCACTTGACTAGCTTTGCCATTCGTCGGCACTTTGTCAGCTTGAATTACTCGCCTCCACTTTTTTTGTTTTGCTTTTTTTCGTATTTCGAAATTCGTTTGTTTTGCTTTTCGGATTTGAAATTTTCCTACTTTTGTGCTTCATTGACACTTGTTGTTTACTTGACTTTTATATTTATTTTGAGGACTTGTGAACCTCTCTGATGTCGCTTCGAATTTACATGAGATTTGAAGACAAAAAAGTAAGTTTATTTCTACCTTTTTCTTCAAACTTCTATCAAAATACTAAAATAAATCTGTCCTATTTTTAGAAATCGTGGAATAGTTATTTTGAATTGACTGTTTCGGACTGTTTTTCTCATGAAAATGGTCTGTGGAAAAGCTAATAAGTACACTACTATTATTTAGGATTACGTTTCCATCGCTCTTCTGAGTAAATACGATATATTTACGTTCTTGTAAGTTTAAAACTTAAAAAGAAAATACTATCTGACACGGACAAAGTCTCGAGCTTTCATGAAATGAATTTTTTGTACAATGAAAATATAAAATTTTTCTGCAAAGAGTACTTGTTTAGGCTGCCCAGTCGAGGAGGGACCAAATCACATGAGAAATGTTATATTCTTATTAGAAAGCAACTCGGAATCGAGTCAGGGTGGTAAAGTTGTTTCATTCGGTAAATGCAAAATGGTTTAAGGCTTCGCTTAATAAGCGAGTGTCCGAATACTGGTGGAACGAAGAAATCGCCAAGCTGAGGAAGCTTTGCCAAATAACAACAGCTAGACGTCGCCTGCAGCGCAACCAGAATGATGAGAATGAAGGCCGCCTCAGAGAAAGTAGACCCCTAGGTTATTGCTTACAAAATATCTACGCCGCAGCCAAAGAACCCATCGCTTATGAGGAAAGTCGTCGAAGCATTATTTCCGACATTTGATATCCAGGGAAATGAATTCGCGCTATTGATCTAGCTATCAGAGCCACCTATAGGTGTAAAAAAGGAGAGAACCAAAAGCTTCACAATGTGCAAACCTCAACCAAAGGTCGGTGGACCCACAGACTAATCTCGTACATCCATTCATGGATGGATAGACAACATGAGGACCTAGACTACCACCTAACCAAATATAGAATGCTTTAGAAGCTATATGTTCTGAATCCATCATGACCTTAATCCGTACTGTCCGACGTGAACAGAGTGCTTAGAAGACTCTGAGCACGTATTTTTTCGATGCCCTCGTTTTTCAAATGTAAGGGAAAAGTTAAAAACATCACTTGGCGGCAATTGACAGCACTAATGTGTCAATCCTCTAGTAACTGGAAAGCTGTCAGCTGTCAGTATATTACGCGTAAGTCAGTCCATATGATTGATGGGATTTGAAGTCTCTCTCCCCCCATGAAATAATACTTAATACAGTGGTTCCGTGGGACATATAAGAGTTGAGAGTAGGTTAGGTTTAGCGGATTGAAGTTCCGCTCTTCGGCTTTCGAAGCTTTCTCTTACTATAAAAAAAATTAAGATTGTAATATAACCTATCATAACCAGACAAACCTTAACCTAACTTATGCTCAACCAATTTACACAGTAACTGAAAAATAACAAACTATCTTAAACATACCATAACTAACAAAATTTGTGCTTGTTAAAGGAAATATATATTTACCTATAAGATATAAGAATTTTTGCTGAGAAATAAAAAAAAAATACTATAAAAAAAACATTTTTTTTTTTACTATTTTTTATTATTTTTTTTTTTTACTATTTTTTATTATTATTTTTTTTTACTATTTTTTATTATAAATATTTTTTAAAAATATAAAAATATTTTTTTTTTTACTATTTTTTATTATGAATATTTTTTTCAAAATATAAAAATATTTTTTTACTATTTTCTATTAGTATTATTTTTTAATATTTTTTATTATAAATTTTTTTCAAAATATAAAAATATTTTTTTTACTATTTTCTATAATTTTTTTTTTTATTATTTTTATTATAAATATTTTTTCACAGCAAAAATGATTATTTATCTAGCCGTTAAGAGTTCAAATTTCTACAGCATGACTCGAAAGATTTAATTTTTAAGACAAATATTTTCTCACTTTTATGTCAAGCATTGAAAAAAAAAAAATGTCGGCAACCGAAAAGGCCGAGTGGTTTGACAAAAAAACATTCCACGAAAGTAAAACAGCACGATGCTTACCAGATATATGCCCACATTCACCAACAAGGACACAAATTTTTAACAAACATAAATAATAAATAAGTAAATAAATAAGGAATATGCTGTATGCAAGCGACAAATAGCAGTAGGCAGCATCCGCTTAGCGGTGGTAGAGATGGTGTAACAGAGCTAACGGTAATTCACACACACCGCAGATGCAAGGAAAGGCACTTTCTCTACAACATAACAGAAATAACAACAACAACAGCGCACATCTATCGCTTCGCTATTTTTATTGTTGTTAGTTTAAGAAACATTTTGTTGTTATTATTATTGTTGTCGTGGTTTGCCTGCTGTGTCGCGTTGCTTAAAATACTTCTTCCTGCACTTAAGCACTTAAGCTGATTTAGACTTTATCGGTGTACAATTTTTCTCAACTTAATAGACGTTATGCAACGGTAGTGGTTAGCAATAAAGCATGTGTATGTGTACGGATGTAGTTATGCGATTGTAAATATGTAAAAAATATTTCCCTTGCCTTCTCTGTTGCGTGCAATTTTATATGCAAATTTTGTATTATTAGCTTTTGAATAAATAAATGCACTGCTTGAGATTTATGGCGCTCCAAAGGGTTACTGTTGTTGTAGTTGTAGGAAATTGTGATGCTAGAGAAAAATGCATGGAGGCGTATGTTTGTTTGTGAGGAAAATATGAGCGCATAGATGAGTTAAGACACGAGACTTGGGCTTTCTAGTAAATTTTTAAGAATTTTAAAATTTTTAATCGAAAAACAAATTATAAAGATTTTAAATTATGTTTTAAATTAAAGATTTTCTAATTAAAAAGTATTACATAACTAAACCGAAATTTCACTCATTTTAGAATTGAAGAATTTATTAAATAAATTTAATGTCGAAAAATTTCGAAAAAAATCTAATATTAAAAACATTCTAAAAATATATATAAAAATATTAGAAATAAGATTAATATATTAAAAAAAACATATTAGAAAATGTTCTAAAAAATATACGAAATTTTAAAAACAAAACAAACATTAAGAAAAAAATCTAATATTAAAAATATTAGAAAACAACAAAAAAACCAAAATTAAGAACAAATTATAGTACTAAAAATATTAAAAAATGAAATAAAAAATTAAAAAAAATCTATTGTAAGAAAAATTATTAAAAATTTCAAAAGAAAAATTTAAAAATATTAGGAAAGTAAAAAGTCTAATATTAAAAAAATTTTATTACAAAATTTTCTAAAAATTTTACGAAATTTTAAAATCAAAACATTAAGAAAAAAATTTAATATTAAAAAAAATATTAAAAATATTCTAAAAAAATATATAAAAATAATAGAAATAAGATTGAAATATTAAAAAAAATATATTAAAAAATGTTCTAAAAAATTTACGAAATTTTAAAAACAAAACATTAAGAAAAAAATCTAATATTAAAAATATTAGAAAACAACAAAAATTAAGAACAAATTATAGTACTAAAAATATTAAAAAAAAAAAATTAAATAAAAAATTAGAAAAAACCTATAGTAAGAAATATTATTTGAAATTTCAAAAAAAATAAAAATTGTAGAAAATTAAAAAGTTAATTAAAAAAATTATATTGCAAACTTTTCTAAAAAAAATTTATGAAATTTTAAAATCAAAACATTAAGAAAAATCTAATATTAAAAAAAATATTAAAAATATTATATAAAAATATTAATAAAAAAACAAAAATTAAAAACAAACTACAGTATTAAAAATATTTAAAAAAAAAATTTGAAAAAATCTATTGTAAGAAAAATTATTAAAAATTTCAACAAAATATATAAATATATTAGAAAATTAAAAAGTCTAATATTAAAAAAATTATATTACAAAATTTTCTAAAAAATTTACGAAATGTTAAAATCAAAACATGAAGAAAAAATTTGATAAAATATTAAAAATTTTAGAAAAAACAGGAATTAAGAACAAATTATAGTAATAAAAATATTAAAAAAAAAAATTTAATAAAAAAATTAGAAAAAATGTATTGTAAGAAAAATTATTAAAAATATTCTAAAAAATATATAAAAATATTAGAAAATTAAAAAGTCTAGTATTAAAAAAATTATATTACAAAATTTTCTAAAAAATTTAATTTATTTTAATTTAATTCTAAAATGAAAACATTAAGAAAAAAATATAATATTAAAAAATTATTAAATAAAAAAATTTGAAAAAATCTATTGTAAGAAAAATTATTAAAAAATAAAAAAAATAAAAATATTAGAAAAACTAAGAAATTCTAAAATTAAAAAAATAGAAAAGTTAAGATAGACTTTAATTTTGAAAAAAAGTAATTAAAAATAGTATAAAAAAATGTTTATTCAGAGATCTAAGTTTAAGCCTGTTGCAATGGTTGGAATTTAATTATTTTAATAATCTATTGTCAAATGAAAGCAAACCTTTATCTATAAAAAGTAAGTTAACAATATTCTGGAGACTCAAAAAAAATTAAATTAATTATTAATAAAAATTATTCCTTTAAAAACTATTTGTTTTTTTATGTACATAAGTGTAAACTGTGTGAGGTGTGCATTTAAAATTTCAAATTTTTGAGCTTCATACCAGAAAATAATTATATTTTGTAACAGAAAATTTTATTTTAAAACTCTGTACCTTGTTATTTGCATTCAAAGATTCATAAAAACTTTTTTATATGTATATATCTTGCACTACTATTTATACATACATATGTATATGCAACTTTCAATTAAAATATCAACATTTTATTAAACCTTCAACTTTACATTGTGCTCCGCAAGAAAAACTAAACAAAACAATGAAGAAGCAAGATTTTTGTAAGTACATCTGGGCGTATGAGTAACATTTCTGCACTTTCATTTAATAAGATTTAAGCCATTGCTAAAAGTTAACGCAACATAAATGCGTGTCTTATTCCACAACATAAGACACAAATATACACACATGCACATGCGTGATTTTGTGCGCAACACAACCGCGTCAGCATAGCAGTGCGTATGAGTAATGTGTGGCACTAGCTCTTGTAGCGCGTGCGCCTGCAATTCTCCGAAGGCTAATATATCGTTGAAAGCGGAAATGTAAGTGACAACCAGGGAATAACATCGACAAAACGAAACGTAATGCGCTAAATTGCTGGCACTGCAAGCAGATACACGAATATTTCTGTTGCTAAACGAATTTTTTCTACCACTTTTTCATTGGGGGTTAGAAGTACAATGTAAGACTTTTGCGAAATTCGCGCTAGATCGAACGGATTGATGTGGAATTTGGGGAAAATAATTTGCTGAAATGTAGCTGCGCAAATTGCGAAAGATTGGAATATGTGAAAATGGAAAATAAATGAAATATTTCATGGGTTGCTATGATTTGCGATGCACATGGGTGTTATAGTGAAATGAAAAGAGCTAGGATTTATAAAAAAAAACTATATGAAGTTTGAGATTTGGATAACCGCTTCAATAAAGAAGAGAGAGCAGTAGAAGAAACTCGCAATGGAAGCCACAAAAGGAACCTAGGTAACTGCTGTTGGACGTATAATGGATTAAAACTTCAGAAAATTCGAGCGCTGAAAACTAGCAAGAACTTTTGAGGTCTTTTCGAAAGCTGATACTTGTTTGAGGGTACTTCGTTGGTGTTAGCTTATCTACATTTCTTTCTATTCAGCATTTGGGTGAGGTAAACTGTCGCTTCTAAAACATTTAATTAGTCGTCGTTTCATTTCATTTGCCTAAATTTGGTATTTCTAAAGCAAAACAGCGCCTAACTTTGCTTGGTATATTTCCACAACCTCAGGACAGTTGGCTGAAGCCAGTCGAAAGACTTAAGCAGTTCCATAGCTTAATCTTCTAAATTCTAAAACATTTTATTACCACTTGTTTCACTTTATTTGTCCAAGTTTGGTATTTCTTGGTATTTCTATAGCAAAAACCTATCAACAACCTTCTTCGAATATTTCCACAGCTTCAGTAGAGTAGACTGAAGCTAGTCGAAAGACTTAAACTATGGAACTAAGAACGTCCTGTCTACTCATATGGATGCTATCAGCTCTACTAAAGAGGATTTTTTACCTTTGTGAGCATCAGGAACTATGGAAAATTATTTGCTTATACAAGAAGACTCAAAAAGATGAGTTTAGCCCATATAACCATAACTACAAAGTATGTGCCGAAAATCAGCTTAATATTTCCTATGTAAACGATTAGATTTTATATGCCGTGCTATAACTTCCACAATTAAGCAGCTATGAATATGAAATTTCGTAATTTTTTTACTCATCTCTTAGACAAAGCGCGTGCTGAAAATCAACAAGCTGGGGCAGTTGTAAGCTATAGCTTCCATACAAACGAATTTTCAATATTAAGAATCTGGCAGCCAAAATGTGGAATATTTTTATTACTCTAAATTTTGCTTAATTTTTTTTATGAAAATCGTAAAGCAAAGTTCGAAATTCCAACTTCGTATTAAAAACAAAAAATCAGTATAAGTGTCACCTAAAACGCAAACCAGCATATCATCAAAAAAAAAAAAAATAAATAAAAATAAAAAAAAAAAACGATAATCGCTAACAGATATAATAACCAAAACATTTTGTAACCAAAACACAAATTTTTTTTTCAATATAAGTGCATGATAACCAATATATAACCATTTTATAACTTCAATTTGAGTGTATGATAACCAATATATAACCAATTTATAACTTAAATATGAGTGTATGATAACCAATAATCATTTTATAACTAAAACTCAAAATTTGTTTCAATAGAAGTGTATGGTAACCAATATAATAACCAATATATAACCACTTTATAACCTCAATATGAGTGTATGATAACCAATATATAGCCATTTTACAACTTGAATATGAGTGTATGATAACCAATATATAACCACTTTATAACTTGAATATGAGTGTATGATAACCAATAATTATTTTATAACTAAAACTCAGAATTTGTTTCAATATGTGTATGGTAACCAATATAATAACCAATATGATATGATTATGATAACCAATAATCATTTTATAACTAAAACTCAAAATTTGTTAGAAGTGTATGGTAACCAATATAATAACCAATATATAACCACTTTATAACCTCAATATGAGTGTATGATAACCAATATATAGCCATTTTACAACTTGAATATGAGTGTATGATAACCAATATATAACCACTTTATAACTTGAATATGAGTGTATGATAACCAATAATTATTTTATAACTAAAACTCAGAATTTGTTTCAATATGTGTATGGTAACCAATATAATAACCAATATGATATGATTATGATAACCAATAATCATTTTATAACTAAAACTCAAAATTTGTTAGAAGTGTATGGTAACCAATATAATAACCAATATATAACCACTTTATAACCAAAACTAAAATTTTGTTTAAATTTGAGTGGTTTCTATTATATCGTTTCCCTTCGCCTGTAAGCTTATGAAGTGATGTTACGTTATTTTGCATTTTAGCTGACATATATGTTTCTATAGCAAATTTTGCTGTCAAAAATTTTATTTGCTAAAACAAATTCTGCTTTGTTTATCAAATAAAGTAATTGTATGTACAGCAACGTTAACCAGCCATGAAGCCCGCCTACAAGGCCACATATGATATGCTAAACAAATTTCACTTTTGCATATTTATTTGATTTCTTTTTTAATATAATTTATAAAGCAATAAACTAGAGCCGGCAACGCTGTGTTCATGAATTTAATTAAAATACGGAAAAGTCCAAAGCAAAAATTTGCAAAAAATATTAAACTGAAAGCCTTGCTGCTATCTAAGGCGCTCAAGTGCTGCACCCACACAGGTACAAATACATATATGTATAGTACATATAAACATATTTATGTATATGTAGATATGCATGCATGCTAATCTCACCGGCATTTCCACAACATTTGACGCACTCACTCGCATGCGAACTAAAGACCTGCACTACACGCTGGCATTCTGTCATTCTGCTATACTGCTAGTTAAGGCCAACACACTTCGCTTTCTGCCGGACTATAAAATCTTAATTACAGTCGGCACAAATTCGCATAGCAAATTTCAAGTCATAAATGCAAACAAGCAAAACGTTTCACCAGTGTTTTTCCGTATGCGCATACACTTTTGTGTCACGAACACACAGATACAAACACACATAGCAGTGGAAGCAGGAAATCTGCAGCAGCAATGAACATGACTAAGCCTACAGATGAGTGTCTCATAGGCAGCACAGCACACATACATACATACGCATATATGCATATGTGTGCATGTACTTGATCTCGCAACTGCAGGCAGGCAGTTCCACATAATTGCCCATTTTCGCAGCAACAATAACAACAAAGGTAGACAGCAAAACCTTCAAATGCTAGAATGCTAGGGAAAGTCAGCGTATGTGGAGAAGGAGAGGGAAGCGGCGCAAGTTGATGTTTGAAGATCAGTTGTAGTGGAGTGTATGTTGTGAGCGAGCGTTTGTAGCAATCATTGCATTTATCATAAGTGCCCTCTGACATGGAGCACAAGGCACAACTTGGCAAACATAAACACACACACACACTCATATATACATATATGCAGATAGGCTTAAAAATGCATTTCTGGCACATAGCGGCAAGCAAACACACTCATATATGCTTATTTGTCTATGAGCGAGTGCATTTAGTTAGTTAACATGCTTTGTCGGCTTGCTGTAAAAAGCTGTCAAAGCGCAAAAGGACAAAAGTAGCTGTGGAAATTGAGAATTTTCGCTCGTAGGCATAACATAGTAAATTTTGTTGTTGCTTACCTTTTTCGTTTTGCTGGTGTTCTTGTTGTTTGCCTGCAAGCGCTTGTAGGTTTGAGCGTTGCAACGTTTAAGGGTATGCGTAGGTACACATGTTGTCGTGTACAAACAACTGCACAGGTTCAAGGGCGTAGGCGGAATTCAGCGCGCTGAAAGGCAGAAATGCAAGTTATTTAAGTAGTTTAGTTTAAGTTTAAGTAAAACAAGCCATTAGAAAGCATGTGCCGTACATAAATTCCAAGAGAAGGTAATGTTGCAGAAAAGTAACCGGTTACTTGTCAATTAGTAACAGTTAATGTACAAGAAAAAAAAAATTGCAGGAAAATATGCAACAATACTGTAAATTTAAAGTTTATTAAAAACCGAATAATCATTACCAAAAACCGAATACCCATTTTACATATTCGTTACATTACTTGTAACTTTTAGTTACTTGAAAAAAGTAAAAAATGAAAAAGTATGAAATCATAGCATTTGTCAAAATATAAAAATATAAAAAGTTCGACTAACCATTACTAAATACTGACCACCTTTACAAAAAATCTCATATTCGTTACTTTATTTGCGATTACTTAAAACCACTAATATAATAACTAATAACTTTGTGCCAAAAAATTAAAAGTTTGACTTCAATAAATACCGAACACTTTTTAAAGAACTAAATTTGAAAAAAAAAAACCGAATAACCAATGCTAAAAATCGAAAACACTTTATACTTATTCGCTATATTTTTTTGACTTACTTAAAAAATCATTGAATTAGAGCAAATTGTAATGAATTCTAAAAAGTTGTTAAAAAAATAACCAAATCGAGTAACCGGTACTAAATATCCTCAATATCCGAATACTCGTTACGTTAATTGTAAAAACTTAAAAAGTAGTAATACAAAGAATTTTGCTTAAAAATCATAAAATCGAAAAACCGTTGCGCAACTCGATTAAAAATACCGTATAATCTATGCTTAAAACTGAATACACCTTATATTCATTCGTTACATTACTTTTAGTTACCTTAAAAGAATTGAATTAAGGACTTTGTTCAAAAAATAATAAAACTTTCGAACTAAATGTATTTTCAAAAACCGGATATTCGTTACAATATTTGTAGCTACCTACAAGGTAAAGTAGTATTAACAGAATTTCTCTCACAACGTCAAAAAGTCGAAGAACTGTTATCAAAAACCGAATACTTCACTTAATTTAAAAAACCGAATAACTGATTTTAAAAACTGAATACACCTTATATTTATTCCTGAATAAATTCAAGCATTTTCTTAAAAAAATAATAAAATCGAATAACCAATGCTAATACCGACTACTTTCGAGTATTCGTTACATTCATTTTATTTATTTTTTAAGATTCATGCAAAGAATTTTCCTCATAAACAAAAATAAAACGAGTAACCGTTACCAAAAACCGATTACTTTGTTGAAATCTGGGTATTCGCTGCCTCCTATTCTCGTTATTTTTAAATACTTAAATAGTATTAATATTAAAAATTTGAAGAAAATCGAAAAACCGTTACCAAAAGCTGACTATTTTTATATAATTAGTTATAATTTGGGATAGGAATTAGGCATTGTGTCTTGACAGTAGTGCATACCCGAAGCTTACAACTCTGACGTATGAAATTTGGAACAAAATTTGCATGGAGAGTACCAATGGCAATTTCAAACCAGCTCAGTTTTTATTTTCCGTCTCGCTGTAACTAGTTTAACTAAGCGCAAACTTTTAGTTTTATAATTAAAGCTACTTTACTTAGACTACCAAGGAGGTTAGGTTGCCATAACCGAAGTTCGTTAGTTCCAGAGAAGCAGAGACTCTTTTAATTCGGACTGAGCAATAAATGAAACGCAAAAGCAGCTTGAGTTTGTGATTTCCAGAATTGGAGTTTCAAGCTTTAATAGACACCAATTGCGAATGGAACTCGACGGCCTACGTGTAACCCACAAATCCTGCACAGTCGCCTGTTTGCACACCATCCGGCGCATTGTGAGTTTATTAAATGCACCACTTTGCATATTTTACACGAAATTCTCATACGAATTTCGACTTTTGCAAAGTTTTAATCTCACCCACGCCGGTTACATAAAGTAAGCAGCTTCACAGTTGTAGCCATCGACTTCCTGCCGCTAGCGTGCGAGTATGAGCTCATATATCCTGGTAATTGTAGGTTTCGCATGTATGCAGATTGTTTTCCCTTACTTTATTTTGCTTTATTTCATACACACGAGTTACATATATAGGCCTGCTCCTGTTTGTTCAGCTACGTAGACAGTTAGTTGGTGTTGTCCGACCGGTAAGCTGTTGGGACAGTTGAAAACTTCATTACTGCTGTGAAAATTTATTGGTCACGCTGTATCGAAGGCGTCGGCGTTGCTCGGGTAGTGCTCTTTTGCTGGAAATTTTATTAGCTACTGCGGAGGTAGTGCTCATACGTGTGCAGCAATGGTTCATAGGAGATGGAGCGGAGCGTGAGCACGAAGGCTACTTACAAAACTCTTTATCACGCAGGCAACAGAACAGAAATTTTCCTTTTTTTAGGAAATTTAATTTTTTTTAGTCAACATTTATCTATAAGTCTGTTGAGAATTGAAAAATAATTAAGGTAAGCCTATGAAATCGTTTACAGAAAGCTGAAAAGACCTGAGAAATTTCAAGCATTTAATATCGAATATCTTAAAATCGATTAGCAGTACAAATTTAAAGTTACAGAATTTTGCCAGATCAAAGATGTATTCTTTACTAATCTGGAGCTTTGTTATTCTAGGGAATAGTCCGAAGAGATTTCGACTTTAGAATTTCTTTGCCAAAACGTTTGCCTACAATATGCATCGTGTTCAGAACTGTTGGAAATGTTGGTACTCTTCCATACTAAGATTCTTTTAAAATAGCGCCTAAAAAGACGGAATGGAGTAGATCATAAAATCCCATTGATTCTACCACATTCTCTCTTATCAAAGAGGTCGTAAAATTTCATTTAACATCAACCAAAGGAAACGAAGCTTTCATGACTACTTCGCTTTATGCTTTCATAAAAATAATTCAAGCTTTTATGACTCTTTCCTGGGAATTAAGCTTTCATAACAATAATCGAAACTTTCAAACTTTTTTACTTATCATTAAGCATACATAACAATGATCGAAGCTTTCATGAGTGTTTCGTATTATGCTTTCATAAAAATAACTGAAGCTTTTATGACTATTTCCTGGGAGTTAAGCTTTCATAATAATTATCGAAACTTTCAAACTTTGTTACTTATCATTAAGCTTGAATAACTGAAGCTTTCATATGTATTTTGTATTTTGTACTTCGCTTTATGCTTTCATAAAAATAATTCAAGCTTTTATGACTCTTTCCTGGGAATTAAGCTTTCATAACAATAATCGAAACTTTCAAACTTTTTTACTTATCATTAAGCTTTCATAACAATGGTCGAAGCTTTCATGCGTATTTCGTATTATGCTTTCATATAAATAATTGAAGCTTTTATGACTATTTCCTGGGAGTTAAGCTTTCATAATAATTATCGAAACTTTCAAACTTTGTTACTTATCATTAAGCTTGAATAACTGAAGCTTTCATATGTATTTTGTATTTTGTACTTCGCTTTATGCTTTCATAAAAATAATTCAAGCTTTTATGACTCTTTCCTGGGAATTAAGCTTTCATAACAATAATCGAAACTTTCAAACTTTTTTACTTATCATTAAGCTTTCATAACAATGGTCGAAGCTTTCATGCGTATTTCGTATTATGCTTTCATATAAATAATTGAAGCTTTTATGACTATTTCCTTGGACATAAGCTTTCATAATAATTATCGAAACTTTCAAACTTTGTTACTTATCATTAAGCTTGAATAACTGAAGCTTTCATATGTATTTTGTATTAAGCTTTCATAACTGAAGCTTTCATATGTATTTTGCATAAAGCTTTCAGAACAATAATTGTGTGTAGCTTTCCTTTAGCATTGAGCTTTCAGAACAATATTTGAAGCATGCATGATTATTTCTTTATCATTATGTTTTCATAACAACTTTCGATTAAGATTACTGAGCAAAATTACTAAGAGAGAAGAGAAATTCAGACATATTTATGAGTATAAATACTTCAAAGATTAAATTCATTAAACTTGCTCTTCAATCGGCGCGCTGCATGAACTTCCATAATAAAAATATCAAAAGGATTTGTCTGCAATTGTTTGCCATTGCAACTGGATATCGCAAAAAAGAACGGTTTCTATGATTCTTTACAAAATTGTACGTTCCTCTTCGCAACGTGACTGCGTTGTCATATTTTCCGGTCATTTATTTCATAAGTTGCAAGCAGCTTATTTATGAATTTGTGTTGCTGACATACAGCTTACAAAACTTAGCGTTGAATTTACAACATGACAGCATGAATGCGCTGAAAGCGGAAATCAGCAACAACCAAAGGGCGAAATATACGTGCAGCGCGACAAGATGCAGCTTATGTCACCTTGACAGCGAATGAGAACAAGTGGAAGATTGTCAAAAATATAAGAAATAAACAAATAGTTTTCAATACACAGCTTTTGATAGCAAATGTAAAGAAATAGTTTTATTTTTCTAAAAAAAAAAAAAAAATTCTTTCAAAAAATTGGAAAAAAACCTGCTATACTGCGTCAAAAGGTCTTTAGTAAAATTTCTTACAACATTTTACGCTTTTTTAGAAAACTATATTTATTTTTTATGCATAAATCATGTTTTCGCTTCAACACTATGCTAAACAGCGCGTTTCTTACAACCATTTTCCGCTATTTAGTTTTGTAAAAAAGCCTAGCAGGCAAAGGGGCGGCTTTACAAAATGTCGGAAACCTCAGCAACCATTGAAAACTAACTTAAATCGAATGTCAGCAACGCGCTGAAATGTTTGTGAATGGCAAGTGAGAAGTTTTGAAGCGCAAAAATGTAAAGCAAAGGAAGTGAATGAATGGAAGGAAAAAGTTAAAAAGTTTTTACAAATATCTGTGTGCATGGCTGTTGTTGAGAAAAGCCAAGAGCTTCGATATTTTCTCTAACTGCTTTGTTTTTTTTAAGCATAATATATAGTATATATTAAAGACTTTTCATTTAGTTTTCATATATGCATGCCATGGTGAGTTATGGTCATGCATCATGTGACTTTTCAGTAGTGGCGAAAGGAACAATTTGAATAAACAATTTAAAAAACAAAAAAATATGAACAGTAACTCCAAATATTACACCACATGATATTTTCCGTATCACCTCATGTGTTGTAAGATCATGTGTTAATACAAATGGAAATCACTTTAGCATAACTTTTCAGAAAAAAAATATTGTGAATGAAATAAAAAATTACATCACATGATCAGATGCACAATGTGACAATAAAAATCTGTTTCAAAAACTCTTATTAATTCAGTAAAATTGTAATAAGTTTACTCTTTACTTAATACTAATAATTACATCACTTGATCTTTTTGCTATCACATGACATCGTGTGACTTCATATTTTAACAGCGATATGTTTCTAAATCCATTTTCCAATTACGGTATTATGGATACATTGTCACTAAAGAATTACTTAATCACATCGCATGCTATTTTGTCAACATGCGATATCACATCATATTAGTTTAAGTCATATGACAATAAAAATCTGTCTCCAAAGCTCTTATTACTTCAACAAAAATGTGAAAACTTTGGTCCTTAATTAATACTATTAATTATATCACTTGATCTCTCTGACATCGTGTGACTTCATATTTTCCAGGCATATGTTTCTAAGACTATTTTCCGATTATGACATTATGGCTTCATTACAAGTACGCCCAGTCTTTTATATATTCGTGGGTCATTTATCATATGATATCACCTTATTAACTGATATTGGAATTTTTTGCAGCATGTGACATCACATCAATTTATGTATATATATGAAATTGCATAGGAAATCAAATTATGCATAAAAAAGATCTGTAATTAGGAGAACAATGATTATTTTCATGCTGTACACGACAACTTTTTAAATGCTATTTTTTTCAAATCTGATATCAAACTATTTTCGTCCGTGATGATATCATTATTCTGAGCGATGTCAACAATTTTTAAAGCCTCTCAGCCTTTCTTTATAATCTTGACAACCATTAATTTTTCTTGGCTTCACTGATTATTGGTTTTTCGTTCATCACATGATCATCAGCATCAGATCGTGTGACTCTTTATCGTACGATTATAAAAATACCTACCTAATCATCTGAATTTTTTCCGATATCAGCAAATGTACCAAATCTCTTTAAGATTAATGGCATGATAAATTAGCTGACTACTTTACTTTTATTTAAGCAAACTCAATTAACCGCAATTTGTCGATTCCAAGACGTTTTCAAGAATTGGAATTGTCTCAAACCACAAACTGGCGGATTTTGAGAAAGGATTTGGACTTTATTCCGTATCAAACTGTTCTCACTCAAGAACTGAACTTATTGGGCCACTTTAACCGTCGTAAATTTGTTCGTTTCGTCTTGAAACAACTTGGAAATAATAACGATTTTTTAAGAAAAGCATCTTCTGCGAAGACAGTCACTTTCATCTGAGTGGTGCGGTAAATAAACAAAAGTTACGATTCTGGTGTGAAGAAAATCCATAAATTATTCATGACAAACCATTCACCTAAGTTGACAGTTTACTGCGATGGTATGATGGAATCGGTCGGCACTGCTTTCGAAGCCTGTGTTTGTGAACAACGTTACTGTCAATGGAGAGGGGTATAGACACGAGATTTGACAATTAAGTAATGAGACTGATTTTATTGCCGCGCTTGTGGTATACCTGTGACCTTGGTCGAAGGTGAAAACGATGATTATTGCCTTTTTTGATAGCCGTGGAATCGTCCACAAAAAATTCATTCCAACGGGGAAAACTGTGAATTAAGTCTACTATTGCCAAGTACTCGAAAGATTGCGAAAACGAGTCAACAGGGTGCGCCCAGACATTGCTCGTAACTGGATCCTTCATCACGACAACGCGCCGTGCCACACCGCCCTCAGCGTGTCCCAGTATTTGGCCTCTAAAGGGATCGCCGTGTTGCAACAGGCACCTTATTCGCCCGACATGTCACCCTGTGACTTGTTTTTGTTTCCTAAAACAGGAACCCATTTTGTGTCGATTACGGACCTCCAGGCGGCTGTGACGAGGATACTCGCGGACATCCTAGTCGAAGCGTGCCAGAAATGTTACGAAGCATAGAAAACGCGCTAGAATCGCTGTATAGCTGCCCAAGGGGACTACTTTGAAGAGGATGGTAGAATTGTAGAATAATTTTCAAATATACGGTTTTTACGGAATCAGTCTCATTACTTAATTGTCATACCTCGTATATTTGATGTTGATAACATCCGGTTCCAACAATTTCTGGCTCATTGGGTATGTAAACAAGCAAAATTGCCGGCTTTGCGGCGAAGAACAACCTGAAGACATTCAAGAGCTGCCATTTCATCCAGAAAAAATAACGGCATGGTGTGGTTTGTGGGTCGTTAGAATCATCGGTCTGACTATTTGATGCCTGAAATTGAAGCTCATGATCTCGGCGACATTTGGTTTTAACAAGACGGCGCCATTTCCCACACAATATTTCAATCAATGCATGTATTGAGACAACACTGCGGTGAGCAGATAATTTCATGTTTTGGGCCGGTCGCTTCGCCACTAAGGTATGGAGTTATCGAAAACTGGACTCAACGTACGGACCATCTGAGGCATAGCCACGGCCAACATTTGAAAGAGATAGTCTTCAAAAAATAAAACATTTTAAGTGTCTGTGATTTTTTTTTTTTTGTAAAGTAGGAAATCTCGAAATGGATCACCGTTTAGAAGCTTCAGACTTTGATAATTGGCGAATCGAACAAACAAATACAATCCAAAAGAGTGTTAAAATCAAAAGGAAAGGTAATCAATGAAGATGAAGAACGAAGCGAGGAAAAAACTGTTAGAAATGTATAAGATTGCTATAATCAAGTGGAGAGGATTAGTAATGAACTTTTCGATATACAATTGATCACATCTTGGTGACTATAACTGTCTTCAATCTCCAAACTTTGGTTGGTAATGAATCCAACATATAACTAGTATAATGGAAGAGGTTGGTATAACCAAAGAGAAAATGAAGGGTGACTTGGTATAACTAACACATTTTCGAACTAGAGACGACTAAAATGTGGTTATAACCAATTCCCAGCCTACAGAAATTGGCCAGCCAGTAGTAGATATGCGTACGGAAATCAAGTTCAAAAGCGCTTTCCACATCGACTTCATATCAACATTTGATATTAATTTTCAAAATCTATTAATTGCTTTCAATTATACGAGGTATGACAATTAAGTAATGAGACTGATTCCATAAAAACCATATATTTGAAGATTATTCTACAACCCTGCCATCCCCATCACATACATCAATGAAGAGCCGAGGGATGCCGGAAAAAAAGAAAGGGAATTTCAAGGTCACAGGTTTATCACAAGCGCGGCAATAAAATCAGTCTCATTACTTAATTGTCAAACCTCGTATATTAATTTATATGTAATTAACGAAACTAAATTTCTAATTCTTCCTTTCTTCACATTTTATTTATAAGCTCTCATAAACATTAAGCTATTTGAGTTTAGTTTACTAAGTTCATCAATTTCCAGCAAAGCATCCACACGTTGACTGCAATTTATCTGCCTGCCTCGCGCGTTTGCTGACGTGACATTCGGTCAGTGCGTTGTTATTGCGTTAGTGCTTAATTACGCGTGCCACGTTATTAGCCTTTGCTCGTTAATTTCGTACAGAACATAAAACAAGCTCATATTAAATAAATCTTTTTTTTACGAATTATCCCTATTTGCAACCTGCCTAATAACAGGCAAGTGCGTTAGACAACAACGCACTTAAACCACAACAACAGCGCTATTGTCAATGGCATTGTGATCAATTTGCTGAAAGCCCATCAACGACCCCAGCGCGTGGCTCCCTGAGCTGCTGCCGCCCTCATGTAACTGTCAGCGCCCTACCTCACATTTACCTGGCCAACCATAACGTAAAGCCTCACTGAGCGCGCAAACGAACTCAACTCAATGCCGCTCAACATGCCAGCCACTCGAGGCTTTGCTAAACTCGTTACGGATTCGAAAATGCAAATTTCATACGCAAATGGCGGTGGCGCTGCCGCTGTTCACCGCTAGAAACAGCTAGAAACAAAAAAGCAGGCAGCTACTTGACTGCATATTGGCTTTCTAGTTGAAATACGCCCCTAAAATGTCAGATGATTTAGTTGTCAGTTGGTTGGGTGTGTGTCGCGCCGGTGCTCAGTTGAGCTTAAGTTGCGTGGCCGTGCTTTGTAGCAGCCAATTTGCGGTGGCGTTGATGGCAGAAAATTGCTATAAATTCTATAATAAATGATTGCAAATACATACTACTAAGCAAAACATGTGCAAAGGGTAAGTAAATTTATTTAAATTTAAACAACACATTAAAGTTTGCTTTTAGGCGTAAACGGGGGCAAGCGCACCACGTGGCTTATGTAAAGGCCAACGAAAAGTTGGGGTGTTGAAGAAAAACGTTGCGGTTGTTAATAATGGCGACCGCGTATTTATACGGCGCATTAAAGGCGAATTATGCAGGCAGATGGAGCAGGAATGTATTTAAGCTTGTTTTCTTCGATACTTTATGCAAATATATGGTTTAAGCAAAATAAATTTTAAGTTAATAAAACATTTACTGTGTATTGAGCAGGATTTTGAAGACATTACGGCTTTTAAAATAACAGCTGATGGATAATTGGATTGTGAATCCTATAGAGATGGATATTTCTAATATATCCACGGATGGATATTTTGAAATCTAAGGCTTTCAGCTGTTGTGAGTACCTATAAGCTCCGGAAGCGTTTCTAGTCCAAATTTTGAATACAGTATTGCTCCTTAAATCACAGCTGAAGGACGTTTATTGTATATAAAGACACTTGAGAAGACCTTAAGGCTCTTAAAATCATAGCTGATGAATCTAATATTCCTGATAGGAGTTGTGACACCTATAAAGGTGTATATTTGTAGTCAAATCTATGGCTGCCAGTGGCTGAGAATACTTATAAGTTCACGAAGCTTTTCAACCTCTAGATTTTGTAGACATTATGATTCTTATAGTCACACTGATAGATCTTACATTCATGAGAGGATTTTTCTACAGCTGGATATCTGTGGACTAATCTAGTATAAGTTTTTGGAGATAATATGGCTGTCAGAGTTTATTTTATGGATATAACATTCATGATAGGATCTGCGGTCCCAAGAAAGGTACACCATAAGGTGAATGAGGGTAACAATAAACTTTGGAAAATTCAATGGCTTAACGATGAATAAGTTCGACTAGCAATTCCGCGTCTGAAGAACAACAAAGCGGCGGAGTTCGATGAATTGCCGGTCGAGTTATTCAAATTGGAATTTAAGTGTCTTCTGTCCAATCCACAAATAGAGAGATCCCACAATCTGCGCCAACTACCGTGGGATAAGCCTCTTCAACATCGCTTATAAGGTTCTATGAAGCATATTGTGTGAAAGATTAAGGCCCGCCGTTAACAAACTGATTGGACCTTATCACTGTGGCTTTAAGCGTGGAAAATCAACAACTGACCAGATATTCATCATGCGCTAAGTCTTGGAAAATACCCATGAAAAGAGGATCCATGCAGACCACCTCTTCGTCGATTTCAAAGCTCCTTTTGACAGCACGAAAAGCTGCCTTTATGCCGTGTTGTCTGAATTTAAACTGACGTTGAGTAACACCAACAGCTCCGTCAGGATCGGGAAGGACCTCTCCGACCCGTTCGATTCTAAACGCGGTTTCAGACAAGGCGACTCCCTATCTTGCGACTTTTTCAACCTGCTGCTGGAGAAAATATTTCGAGCTGCAGAGCTTAATTGAGAAGGTTCTACGCCATACTGCAGCTCTCTTTAAAGGCATTCAATTCTAAAAAAGAGCTGCGATTTTCCTAAAATTATCTGCAAGCTTTCCTTATCTGCTTAAAGTGGAGTCAACGCGCTGACATATCCATTGTCTCATTTAATATAATGCAGTTTATACATATTACCTCGACTGAATGTTTGTATGTATGTGTCGAGTTGCCAACCGACTATTATCCTATTTAATGAAATGCAATTAACCTGTCAGGTATTTCAATTACCACTTCTCCAATTAGTCGAGCAGCCTTTTCAACGTATGAGTATTTGTTTATGAATGTATAGTGTCTAGGTGTCTACTAATACCCTTCACCGGTCTACGTATAGTTGTATTGGCACAAAAATTCAGGGCACGTTTAGCAACTTATTAGGCAGGTTAATAGGCTTACAACACATAAAGGCATAGAATAACCAAATACACATACACGCATTAGGGTGAGCAAAAAAAAAAAAAAAAAAGAAACTAATAACAAATATATGCTGCCTGGAAGGTGTAGTTTTTGCTGTGTATGTGGGTTCATCTTCATCCATAAATTCGATTCCCCCTAATATACATATGTACACACAAATAAATAAATATATAGAAACTATCTACACACACAGTTAGGTTTTTACACTCGCATAAACCAGTCAGTATAAGGCGAGACAAGTGACAATAGTGCGCATTAAAGCTTCAAATTAATCAGACTACTTAAACAGCAGCAAGAAATTTTCTTAGAAAATACTTTAACTTGTTGCAGAACTAGAAAAGTGATGTATGAAACGAGAGATGTGGATTTTCCGTCAACTTGCTTATATACCTTTCATGAAGCTGTCATAGAAATACTTCGAAACTTGGAGTGGAGCTTTAATGCTTATTCGAATATGTGTACAATCGCTTGTATGGTCGCCCCCTTTGGTAGCAGAATTAAGACTCCGGCCGGACCACGTAGCCGAAATTATTACCAGTTGAACCTCTGGACTCGTGACAAGGAGTTGAACCCCATACGCACATTACACGCTCACACCATTCAAACAAGAAGCTAATCCTAACTCTCAGTTAAACGTCTTCGCGCCTAAACAATTTAAGCGCAAACGGCCCTAACTGTACGGCATTCCGTCCGGAGGAGATCACACCGTTAACATCTAAACGTATATCAGTCCCGCTAATTCGAATATAAGTCATATCACCAATGTTCGAGTACATCGGGCAGTCAGTAATTACATGCCGCCAGTCTTTGACCTGCACCCCATGCATTCAGATGTCCATGTCTCGTAAGCAGAAAACCCAGAAACAGACAGAATCTGAGGTCTGGGTTAGCCTCAACAAACCTAACTGTTAGGATTATTGTCTCAATGGTATTGCTACCTACATCTGACCTTACCATCTAGAAGTCTCTTGCTTCCTAGATATCCCTTTCTCTCCACATCATCATCGCAAATCCAGTCATTCCGCAGCAATGACACACTCTAGCTCCTTTTTAACCCGAATGCAACAGCACGCTGTATGACAATCAGGTCAAGAGGGGGTGCACCTAACAAACCTTCATATCATCCGTTGAGACGGGCGACATAGAAGCAAACAGGCAAACATCATACAACGCTGTATGGAGAAGAGTTCTTGGCACCCCAAGACTGTCGTGGCTACTTTCCACCATGCAGCGGCTGCAGCACAGGCCACAAACAAGCCACGATATATGGTGCGAACAGCACGACATCCAAGATCCTAATTATTCCGCACAAAGCATCGTAGCCTAAGGTTGCCTGCAGTCGCTCTTTCACATTCGCCAAATGTGGAGTGAAAAACATTCTTTCACCCATGGTCCGCATCAGATATGTGACGAAAGTCCAGCTCAATCGGACAATCGGTGAACGAACCGGCGACGATCTGTCCTTAAGCAGCTCAATGTGAAGAAAAATTTATTTTCCGAGTAACATTATACACAAAATCTGT
>JBAWJQ010006451.1:0-150249 GCA_037783105.1 Bactrocera zonata
CCAGCATATATGTAAGCAGTTGGCCGAACATATAGATATGGCTGCAGAGTTACCGGCGCTTCCTTCTGGGTGTTACATACTTTGTGAAAAACTTAAAGCAAGTTCAGGGTATAAAAAGTGGCCCTCCAAGTTATAAATCGTTTCTTTACATTTTTGTACATCTGTTGATTTGGTACCATATTCAAGTTTCACGACTTGCATCGTCGCAACAGCTTTGGGAGCATGTACGACTATCACACTAACACTATTATAAGGGCAAAAGTTTGTGAGTGTGTATGTTTGTTACTTCTTCACTACTAAATGACTAAAGCGATTTTAATAAAATTTTGCATGGAGTTAGCTGATACTCTGAATTAAAACATAGGTTACGCTGTATTGCGAAAAAATATGTTTTTGCCGTGGGAAAATCGGTTAAATTAATTTGCAAATAATATATGGGGAACTTTGTACACAACCTTTTCAATAAAAACACAATGCTTGAAATGACGCCCAATTAGGCACATTTATAATCAACTTAAACCTACGCGCATTTAGTTACCTACCGCGGGACAAAGCTAGTAATATACATATATAATCCAACTCTTCTATAGTCATCGATACTTAGCAATGAGGATGAAGGAAAAAGTGGCCTACATAGAAGCAAAATATTGACTGTTATTTGTAGACATTTTGTAACTCATTAGTGCAGATTGACAAAGGTCAGTAATAGTTGAGGTTGTGCCCAAATAGAAGTTTTCAAAAACGGAATCAGATTCTTTAAATTTTTTTTCGGATACAGACTGTCTATACTAAGTCCACTTTCAAGAAAATCAGACGAGCATATATTGTGTCTTTGAGGAACCTGTTCTGATTCTTAACTTAATGCTATACACTTTGATCTATAAAATGGTAAACACATTTTGGTGACCTTATTATTACACTTTGGTGACGAAGATAGCTTAAAACTGCTCCACCTCTCCTCCTCTGTTTACTGAGGTAATATTAAAATCAATATTATTTGTGTTGTGTGTATCAACTATAAATGACATGAATTAGCACCACTTGCTAAATATATTGTATTATGTTTGAGGAATGCCGGTTTCCTCTCGGTTTATTTTGTTTGACTTGGGGATTATGAGAAATACCTCAGAAAACTAAGTGAAACTAGTAATGTTCATCTTTGTGAGATTTTGTATGAAAAATTAATAAAATCAATAATGATTTCTTTCATGAATAAAGACCCCCAAACGCTTACGTGATTTTAAAATTAATACTTCCTATACTACGCAATATGCTTTCTTGGCAAATCTGGCAAGAAAATCAGTTTATGATTACACTTACTAAAAATTACTGATTTCTGGCATTAAATATTTTGTTGTGAAAGTTTAACAAAAATCTTCAACTTTTTCTGATGTCCTGAACTTACCTCCTGCTTTCTTGAACGAATTTCTTTCACTGCAGTTTGTTTTCATTTCTACAGTTCACCACCAGCCAACCATTTAGTTGTTAATAAAACATTTAAACATTTTTCTGCCACAAACAGTCACCGCACTAAATGAGTTTTCGGTAACCATTTGTGGGTGTGTGTACTATGTCTGTGTTTGCCGTACTCACCTGCTGATCCCAAACGAGTAACTATATTTCTTACTGGTATATACTGTAGATTTTGCATGTACCGTACTAAAGTGAACTTAGTAATTCCTTTTTAGGTGAGGTGGAACTGCAGGTGAGCTTAGTAGAGAACCACAAACACTTACATACATATATGTATGCATATCTTACATATATTTACAGTCGTGTACTATTTCGTATGTTTGTAAATAACTGGCACTGCTGGCGCTGGCTGACACTGTCCTTTGCCTGTCATTTCAGTGTCTTTAACTGTTACAGTTATCTTAAAATTGCTCGGACAATTTCCTTTACGTTTTGCCACATTCGTTACGGTGCGCTCTGCTGCTGATTTATTCATATACATACTTATTTTCTGGAATTGCTGGAAAATTTTCTATGTAATCCCCAGAAGGTGAATAGATATATATGTATTTGGGTTGAAGTTTATTGCTTTCTGTGTTTGTTGTTATATTGTAGTATGGTTGTTGTATTTCGATTATTTTTTATTACATTTGGGTGGTTGTTGTTGCTTTTCAGCAATTTTTGTTGTATTTATTTTTATTTTTTGTTGTATAACTGTAAAGGTTGCTGTATTTGGGTATAATTTGGTGTATTTCGGTTATTTTTTTTTTGTGTTTCTATTCTTCTTTCGTGTTGCGGTTTTGTTTTGGTTTATTTGAGTAATTTTAGTTGTAGTTGTTGTTGTTATACTTCAGTTGTTTTTTTTTTAGTTTCTGCTAAATTTGTTATTGTTGCTATTTTATTAGTATTTTTGGTGTATTTTATTCTTTGTAATTGTATGTAATTTTTTATTGTTGTACTTTGGTTTTTGTTGTTGTACCTTATTTTTTAGTTGTTTTTTTACTTTTTGTTTGCATTTTATTTTTTTTCATTTTATTTATTGTTGTTGCATTTCGTCACCCTTCTGCATGCACGTGCTTGGGTTCCATTTAGTGGAAAAGTCAAATGGACAGCAAAAAAGCGAAAAAGACAAGCAGGAGAGACAAGCATGCAACGGACAGCTAAAAAGTCATGGCGGGGCAAATAGCTTGCACGTGATTTTCACTTTATTTTCATTTCATTTTTATTTTTATGCTCACACATTGAAACAGCGCTAAATAATATTGAAAATACCGTTACTCACTATGAATTATTTTCTATTTGAAATTTTTGTTGCAAGCCACTATCTTCAACTTTGCAACTGTACTTGTATTTACGGTGTTGTTGTTGTGTTTGTATTTTATTTTTTTTTTGCGATATCTTGTATTATTTTTGTGCTTTGTTTTTGCACTTCAAATTGCTAACAACATTCCGACACGCAAAATTTAATTTACTGCTCATCAGCTTCTCCACTCGCTGCTCTCCTCCTCGGGTTTTCAACGTTTGTTTTTTCCTTGTAGCAATGCTTTGCCGTGTATTTTGACTGACCGTTGCAATTTTGTTTCAGTATTTTATCTGATTTCTACTCTGTTGTTTCTGTTATTTGTCGCAGTTTTTTCCGTTTTTGCTCAAGTGATTTTCTTCAATTTCAATTTGCTGCAAGGTCCCTTCGCTTGCTTTGTGTCTACCGTGAAAGCACTAAATATCCAGCATTTACGATGACCCAAATGAAATTCAGAAGTGTGAGTGTGAGTTTGTACTCACGCGCATGCATGAGTGCACTAGTATATGTGTGAGTTTCTTGTATGTGTATATGAGACCTTTCCTGATATGTACATATATGTGTGATGTCCTCATATGCGTAGGTGTGTAAGTAATGTGTGTGTTTGTGTAGTAGTGCCCGTTTGACATGCTATCTTCCACTTACTTCTGATCAACTGAAGTTTGTTCACACCACACACACACACACAAAACCACTTAGAAGCGTGCGCTGTCACGCACGTTTGCACACACATACCCAGGAATATACAGTTGGAATACAATGAATTTTTTAGTTCTATTATTATTAACCGAGAAGTCAAAAACAGAGACGTGACGCTTGGCGAGTGCCAGTGTGTCAATGTATATGAATATGTATGCATGTATATGTGTGTGTGCGTGTTTGCACTTTCTGTTGCCAACGGGAATGTGCCAAATATGTGAGTGTTTACTTCACTTGGAACTGCAAGTCTCTACCTACATATGTATGTAAGCAGCGCCATAAGAGTGTGTGTGTGAGTGCGCTCTCAACCATTTGTAAGTGTGCTTGAGCAGCCAAGGAGCCGAGGAGCTGCAGCGCCAGCAGGAAACGGTGATAAGCGTAGTTGATGCAGGAAAAGCACGCATTGCAGCAGTTGAGCACATATGACGCCTCATATGAATTTATGTGTGTCTGCACATTGCTCTTCACAAATATAACTGCACAAATATACAATGTACATACGCGTGTCTGTGTGCTTGGTTATTTTAATAATAGAAATTTATATGTGTCAGCGCATATTTGCTAGCTTTTGGTTTAGTCAAGTGTGTCAAATAGAAATTGGAGCACGTTGCTGATGTGATATTGTAATAACTGTACCCATTACTGTTGGCGCTATTGGTTGCTGCGCACACACGCACTTGTACATCTACTTGGTTCACCCTGTATTAGTATGCTGCAACAATAACAGTAATTTTACTGTTTGTTTTTCAATTTCCTTGTTACTGCTTATTTACATACACGCTTTTTGCTACATAAATATGTATGTTTGTGGTATTGAATACTAAGCAGGAAGCCGCACACACATACACACACAAAATTATGTGGAATTTAGCTGGAATATCGCAAAATTTCAGGCGTCAAATTTGCTGAAGTGCTCTATTAAATAAAATAAAATTCAATTATCATCTTTGTCACATCTGTTTGAATATTTGAAAATTTTGCTAATACCGTTCATACTAAACGGTTTATGCGTGGCACAAATAAGGAAATATAATACATTTCCATTTAAAGAAAATAAATTCGCTGAAGTTTTTTCTAATTCTTCGAAGTTACGTAAGATATAGAAAATTTTTTCTACGAGCTTTGCATTTGAGCCATATTTTTGGAGTGAAAAATTGCATAGCAACCCTTAAGCTAAGGGTTTTGTATAGTACACATTGATTCTAAGAAGTATAGTATACTTTTAGGCGCATATATACTTATTGTCCTACTTCTTTTGCCAAGCTAGACATGTTTCTCTAACGATTGATAGTTTATTTCATATTATTTACACTGCACGCAGTTCATGTTTCACCGTTAAGTAAGGTGAAAACCATAGCCGGCTGCGGACAACGAGCTAACCAAGGCTAGTTCGATTTTTATTTCAGATCGCAAATCTAAATGAGTATTGCTACATATAGTATATTCAAGAAAATTCAAAATAATGACGTAAGGAAGTTTTTAGAAATGCTTCATAAATAGAACAAAGGTTTAGCTTCATCAAAAATCATCGTCACCCAAAATGCAAAATAACGTAACATCACTTTTTCTAAGTTTACAAGCGAAGAAACCACTAACATTTAAACAAAATTTGAGTTTTGGTTATAAAATGGGTTATATATTGGTTATTATACAGATATATTGAAGGCGAACTAGAGTTGTCATTATAAAAAGGGTAAATACTTGTTATTATATCAGACAGCGATTTTCAATTTTCTTTTTGATGATACGTTGTGTTGCATTTATTACGCGTTCCCCGTGTTGCAGTCTACAAAGCAATTGAGAACTCGCGTAATGTTTATGTATTTCAATGATTCATATTAGCATAGCCTTTAGCTTTCTCAATATATTAGTATACCACAAATGAGAAGAATTGGATCTGTCATTGCCTTAAATTAGTCTGAGCTATTCGGATATACCGAACACACAAGGTGCAAAAAAAAATGGCGCATCTTGGTGACATTGATCCTGACTCTCCTGGTGGTCTGAAAAAAAAAATCAAAAGAGATTCTTAATCAGTAAGGATGCTGTTATAGTTCGGGAACACGAAAAAATATTTTTTTTAAAAAATGGCGACTGCCTGAAAATAAAAATCATTTTTTACGCTTTTTTTTGAAATTCCTGAATTTTTTTAAAATATTAAAAACAAAAATTTTGACATTTTTGGTAGGAACGATAAAGGATTATATAAAGAAGGTTCACACAAAATTTCAAGTAATTGTATAGATTTGAGATAATGCCGGTACCGTGTGGAAAAAAGTAGTTTCGAGAAAAACGCGTTTAAAGTTTAGGAGACAATGCTAGTGAACACGGACGCCACCTCACAAAATCGGCTGTATCTCCGAAAATAAGTCGAATTTTAAAAATCCTTCCAAGGACATATTTTTGAAAGTCTAAACTTTAAATATATGAAAAAAAAATCGAATTTTTCAAAATTCTATAGTAGAATACCCCCTTTACCGAAGAAAGACTACTCTATGACTAAGAAGCCAAAAATTGGAATTGAAATGAATCTTATATAATGAAAGTTACTCGCTAAAGAAGCAGTTCTCAAAAAGACATATACATCTATCTACAACAACCCTGGAAAATAATGGAAATCTTTCATGAATGAAGTCGATAATTTATCGACATGCTTTGTGCCATTTATTATTAAGATTAATGATTTATTTGAGAGAGTTGAAAAATTGAAGTGAAAATCAAATAAATCCGCCGTTTTTCTAGCTTATGCATACTACCTCTTCGGCTCTTTATGGGTTTACAGTAAATTTCAGAAAACAAAATGTTTTTTCTAATATATTTGAATATTTGCCAATACACCATCGAGTATATAAATCTTGACTACTATGAGTGGAAAGTAGCTGTTGGAGGAGAGGGGCATTGAAACTCTTTACGAATGGGTTAAAGCTTGGTGGAGCGATTTACTGTCGGGAGCTCTCTGTCAACTCCACTTTCAGACTTTCTGACTATTGCAGTGTCTTCCAAGCTGAGGTTGCAGCCATCAAGGTAGCAGTATATTTGCTGCTCCGGATTGCCTCCTTTAGAGAACTGACTATTCAGAGCAGAGTGGCGATTTACAGTGCTCAGGGTTGGCTCAGGAGTACCTAACCTCGCTATCAATAGCATCCAGTGTGTTTGAGATAAGACTGAATCACAGGTAATGGTAAAGCTTATGAGCTAGTAAGAAAAGGCACTCTAAAACTACTATCGGAAGAATGATGATGAAGAATGAGATTTAGTGATTTCTTTGCCCTCAGTAGGAATAGCTCCTCCCTAGTTGTGAGGCTTTTAATAGGCTATTGCCTTTTTGGCGTCCTTGCTGTAAGGTTGGGAATCCAGTCATCGTTTGCAGAAGTTGTTTGAAATAAGACAACAACTCAAAATTTTCTTCTTGGTTGTCCCGCGTTTAGGAGAGGTCAAGACTTAAACAACTTGCGAGAGCATACTTTGAGATATCCGACCGAACTGGCGGGAGTTGAAGTTAAGCGCATTTGCAAATATGTATCGGCTACTAACACAAGATGTGATCATCGATCAGCCATCTAACCTAACTTAATATAATATATTTGAAAATATTTTCGGAATATTTGAAAATTATTCGATAAATAGTTTCCGAGATATTGCTTCCAAAACTTTAAACGTTTTTTTTTCGGAACGCTGTTTTTACATTCGGTGATGAAAACTTCTCCAAAACGGCTGGACCTTAACTTAAACTAACATCAAACAAGACCTTTTTAGACGTGTTGAAGTTAACGAAGGAACAATACTTCAGTAATTTAAATTCGACTTTTTTGAGTTGGCTTATCGTTCAATCATTACTTGTACATGAAGCAGGTTAGGTTATAGCATAGGTTTTGGTAACGTCAGATGATTAGAAATGTCATAAGAAGGTTTAGTTTGTTTCAAGCTGAAGTATTCGTCATATGTATTTCACATCAAGGGTTTGTGCGAACCCTCAGAGAGAGACGTGACATCTAATTTTGATATTTTATATGGATCCTTGAGCTAAAACGCCTCTACTTATATATCTAAGTGATTCTAGATGGAAGCAAAGAAGATGTTTCACATTCCCTGTACTTTGTCTGATCATTCTGCATTCCCTGTAAATTTTGCACGTTTCTAATGCCAATCCGGTTCGGCATGTGATGCCAATAAGTTGTGATCCGTCATAAGTCCAACAATCTTCCAACAGTATTTTAATTTATTTTAATCTAATCTTGTTCTTTTAATAAAACAAATTAACTTTTTTTTACATAAAGCAACCTAAATTTATTAAAAATAAAATGCTAACTCTATAATCAAGTTACTGAATTAATCTTAGTTCGCAAACTAATACTCAAAAATTTTAAAAATTTTTATGCTCTAACCCTAACATGAATAATATACATAGTTTTCGAAGTATTTTGTTTTTTTTTTTCTATGGGAAAATTAAAAACTATATTCAAAAAGGCTTGTAGATGACACAAAATTAATTTGAGCGCCATTGTTCGATAATTTGTAGAACAACCTGGTTGTTTGTAATTGTTGTTTGCTAAACGTAGTACAACATTCACAACAAGATGCGACGAAACAATAACGGTGAAGCGCTAAACAAAAAAATGGAAACAACTTTTGTTGGTATTAGTTATTAATATAACGGTACATGCCCACGCACACACATGTGCATACGTGTTTACAATTATTTGTGCAACAGCTTGCATATTGGCTTGTAACAGCAACATACATACATACAAATGCAAGCTTGTGGCAAACAGAAAAGTTTTAAACAAAAACAACAATTCCATGAACATTTTGCGCTATTACAATTTAGCATTTGTGTACATGAAAGTTTGCATGTATGAGTGTGTGGTGAATTTCAATACCACACACAGACATGCAACTTGTATAACTGGAAAATATGCGAATATCAACACGCTGAAGGCGACGACGGAGGCAACGCATGTAACTGTCAACAACAAAATGTTGGACAAACCATATACAAACACACATACACACATACACATACATATTGTGGCCAAGTGAGTGCAACAGTTCTCTCTGACGTGCATGCCACATGCACATTTATGAGCGTATAAAATTTTACGGCAGCGCAATTTTATGGTGGCAACATTCCGAAATGCATTTGTATTAGTTCTTTGATTGGTTTGTGAAAAACTTCCAATGAACTACAAAACAAATTGTTTGTCTAACAACAACTTTAATTCGCCGCATGGTCATGTTCGTATGTATGCGACGAAAATATTAGCACAACGGAAGTTTGGTTGCCGCACATAATAAATTTTATAGTTGGTTTAGCATGGTGGGCAATTGCGATGTGTCACCATAAAACCGTACAACAACATTTGCATAATTGTGTAATTGTGGCAGTTGCAAATGTAGTTGTTTAAATGGTCGCGAAATTGCGTGTAAACCACAAAGCAGACAGACAGTCGCTTAGTAGTTTTGGTCATTGGCGTCCACTGTCTGTTGCAAGGCAATTATGTATAGTTGCAAAGAAAGACATTTATAGTTGCCAGCATTTTTATATTGTGCTTAACTTAACATACGTATGCCAGCAACCGCACAAAGTAATCGCGCTGAAAATGTTTGCGTCGATTTTTCAGTAAATTTAGTCACATTTGGTAATTACTCATGCATTTTTTCATTTAAATTATTAAAATTATTATTATTATTATACATATGCTTTATAATATAGGCAATGATTTTGCCATCTCCTATATCACACATGCTCACAAAGCGTTCTAAACAATTGCAGGAGTTTGCTGGGCGTCACCTGAGGTGATGTGATCCCTGGCCACTTAGAAGAAACATGGAGCCTTGCTGGACAATCTAGAATCAGTTGTTCCAGAGTCGCAAAATCGGAAGTTTGCGCAAGAAACTATTCCAATGAGCTTCCTGTGTCTGCAATGACATGCATAGAGGCCGAAAAGGGGACGGAATTTGTCTCGAAGGAGATTGATCATTTCTCTAAACTGTGCAAGGTTGTACCTTCCCAATATTAGCTTAACGTGGCACATCTCTGCTGCCTGCTGCCAGTGCCGTTCTCATCCCACTTTCTTCTTGATTGCATTGCTTTAGATGCCCAAGCAATCGCCCCATAAGGTACAATATGCCTTATGATCATGGTATACAGCTATTTGATGATACCTGGCTTGCAGCTCCAGAATCATGAGTGCCTTGGTGGTTTTGGACAATGTTAATTCGACGTGTATATTCCACCCTATGGTTGAGTCTAATGTGAGGCCAAGGGATTTTACCTTTTTAGATACCTCCAACTTTCTGCCAACGGACTACGAGCAACGCAAAGCCTTCACATTTAAAGATACCCTTTGTCTAACTTTGCAACCCTACTTAAGCAGGGTTTTCCCCAAATAATGACATGAAATTCACCTCAAAATGGAACTTAAAAATAGCGAAAAATCAACAATGCACTAAGATGCAAACTTGTGCAATAAAAATTGCAACTGAAAAAAATAAGCAAAAAATTAAGCAGAAAGCGAAACAGAGTGACGTCAAAAGAGTTGCTAGAATCAAAGTTGATAAAAAGGCGAAAGGAAAAGTGCGTGCAACCAGAAACCACGAAACACACACTTAACCTCAGTTTTTATACAAAAGCGCTTAGATATCTATTTACAACTTTGCAAATATACAGACAAATGTACTAGCAAGCGTCGTGTCACTTTAAACATGCTTTTATATAAATTTGTGTAAATATGTTTATTACATTTGCACAACTGTAAGCTTTTGTGTGGGTAAGTGTGTGCATATTTAGTTTTTATTTGACTGTCTCTCTATTTTCTGGGCACTGAAACGACAAAAACAAAAATCAGCAGTTAGCAAGTGTGCTGTTAAAAATAAATGCCTCCATCCCCTCCTGCTCAGCAAAGCTACCCTCCTCGCTTTAATAAAGTTTGCACTTTGTGTACATATTCTATTTTTTATTTTGCAAGTGTAATTGGATGATTGTGCTGATGTCATTTGAATAGCTTAACCGAGTATCATAGTCTACAGTTCCTCCAACCAACACACCCACACACGCCCACAATGCCACACACAGCGGCAGGCGACTTTCTTCTGCCACTTTGAATATTTAAAATGTAATTTAAATAAAATAATTTGCCAAATAAGACGACTTTTTATTGTGGCATTTAACAGTGGCCTGCACAAATAAAAGGCTTCACTGAGACATTCGGGGTATGCGAAAGCAATTTGTAGTGTCATGTAGATAGCTTACAGCAAAGTAGCATTTTAGGCGCTTTGTTGTTATTTTTGCCAGAGCAAAGAATGTTTTGGTTAGCAATAACAGTGAAGAAATTGGGAATGTGAAGAAAAAATTTTAACTTCGCCTGCAGTTATAATACACTAAGCAAATTAAAAAAATTCTATACCCGAAGTTGATTTCCAGCGGTCAATTTGTATGGCAGCTATATGCTAAAGCAATCCGATTTGAACAATTTCTTGAGCAATTGTAGTGCTGGCACGAAATATAATTCGTGTTAAATTTCGTAAGAATATCTTGTAAAATGAAAAAGTTTTCTCTACAAGGAGTTGTTTTTCACCAATCAGTTTGTATGACAGCTATATGCTATAGTGTTCCGATCTGAACAATTTCTTCAGAGATTGTAGTGCTGGTAAGAAAAATAATTCGCGTTAAATATCGTGAGAATATCTTCTAAAATGAAAAAGTTTTTCATACAGGGACTTGTTTTTCACTAATCAATTTGTATGGCAGCTATATGCTATAGTGGTTTGATTTAAACAATTTCTTCAGCGATTGTAGTGCTGGCACGAAAAATAAGTTTTGCCAAATTTCGTGTGGATACCTCGTAATATTAAAAAGTTTTCCCTACAAGGACTTATTTTTGACAAATCAGCTTGTATGGCACCTAGAGGCTATAGTGACCCGATTTGAATAATTTCTCTGGAGATTGTAGCGTAGCTCTGGAGATTTATCTATGACAAATTTTGTGAAGATATCTTGTCAAATAAATTATTTTTCCATTAAAGAACTTAATTTTTGATTGATCAGTTTGTATGGCTGCTGTATGTGCTATGGTGGTCAAATCTGAATTATTTGTTCGAGGTTTGTTACGTTAATTTCCATTAGATATCGATTATGTTAATGAACCAATTTCTCTCTAGAAACCTTTTCTTGCAACGGATGAGCATACATTTCAGCTACTGTTAAGCAATACTCTTTAGGTATTAATTTTATTCTGGACTTGTCTATTAACTGAGTATCGGGATTTTCTAAATTCTTACCTCTTTAAATGGTAATCATCTGTGTACCATTTTTTACATTTTTTTTTTTCAAGAGAAGAGAAAATAACTATAAACTAAACCATTTATGAGTTTCATTAAAAACTGTTATCATTCATAGACCTCAGGCTGACGGGTATCGGTTCAAAAAAGGGTTTTAATAACTCTCTCTTTTTTGTCTTTAAATTATTTAGACCATTATGTATACACATTACAATGACCTTAGCGGCTAAGAAATGAAAGTGTGAGTATACTGAGTTGACCATTAACTAAACTACATAATAGTTCCATCTAACCTGAACTAAATATCTAAAAATATCTAAAAGCAACACCATTTTTTCTGGAATTTCAGTCAACAATTCCTTGTAAATATAAAAATGATTTGAGAAGCTAGTAAACTAACATCGAGTAGGGTTGCCACACATTAAAAAATTAAAATGATTTACAGTAATAAAAATTGTTGAAATTTTTTTCTGTGCATATGCTCAACCTCACTCGATTATTCTCCGAAATAATCCTAGAGAGGAGCGCATTCCAATTAAGTCATTAAACCTGCCTGCCTAGCTTCCGAGTAAGTTCTTTGTTATTCTATTTAAATAACTCAATTGAACCTGGTTGCCACAACCAAATATACACATACATACATACATATTTAAAATGCAATGAAATGCACTAACTAATTGTACAACAACAACAAAAAATAGCAAAACAAATTAGTCAAATTGTGTGCGTAGCCCTACCGCTGCATATACACACATTGTCCGGTGACTTTCATTTAAAATGTAAATTGCCAAATGGTTTGTAAGCAAACTGTCACAGAAATACCTAAATGGACGGACTGTTTTTGGTTTGAGCCGTGCATGCATTGGCCAACGGAAGTAATTGACTTTGTCAGTGTTCAATTGCCAGGCAATTATATGTGCATGTTTTACAACTGCAACTGGCAAGTAGGTGAGGTATATACATGTGCATATACGGATATATAGCATATAGAGGTATACATATATATTATATACATTACAGTGTAGGCTCTCGACCAAGTTGCACAAACCGAATGCAAAGTATTTGCTAATTAAAGGACGCCGCATGAAAATAGTAGACCTCAACTGCTTTTACATGCACGCACACATGTATACATACATTTATATAGAAATAAAATATGTAAATATATGCATGCACATACATGTGCTTACAACATACACATGTGTGGCATGTGGCGTGCATGTACTTTGTATACGCTTGCTCCCTAACATTTAGTCGCCGGTGAGTTTATTGTGCCACAATGTCATCACGTGTGTGGCAGCGAAAAAAGTAAAAGCGCAGAATAAATGTTAAAAAATTAACGGTAATTACCAGCAATTATCGGACTGTCAGCGCAATGTCGAAAAACGCTTTTACACCAAAGGCAATGAAAGGCTCCATATATTTATAATTATTTATATAATTTTTTTTGTACAACAAATGGGCATAAACACACACACATACTTTATGTATGTGTTCAAGCACACGCAACAACATACTTTTGATAAAAACAGCGTTATTTTTGTTTCGAGTTAAGCATAAATTAGTAAAAACATGCTAACGAGCCGGCATTTTTGATTTTTATTATTTTCCATTAGCTTTTTAAGTTTCAACAAAATCATGGCAATTTGTTAACTGCAAATTTTATTGTAAAAAAGTTTTAATTAGATTGTGTATTACAAGTAATTTAAAATTTATTTTTTCTAGCCGACCTATTTTCAGCCTTTTTCTATTTTTTCAGCGCCAACAGAAGTGTGTGTTTGCTAATTTATAATTTATGCGCCAGGTTAGCATTTAGCGCTGGTGCTTTTCCGCTTCCCTTTATAGTTATGTATATTTTCAGACACATGTATGTGTGTCTGTATATACTAACGGGTGATTTTTTTGAGGTTAGGATTTTCATGCAGTAGTATTTGACAGATCACGTGGGATGTCAGACATGGTGTCAAAGAGAAAGATGCTCAGTATGCTTTGACATTTCATCATGAATAGACTTACTAACGAGCAACGCTTGCAAATCATTGAATTTTATTACCAAAATCAGTGTTCGGTTCGAAATGTGTTTCGCGTCCGTGTCCGATGAGCGATGAGGCTCATTTCTGGTTGAATGGCTACGTAAATAAGCAAAATTGCCGCATTTGGGGTGAAGAGCAACCAGAAGCCGTTCAAGAACTGCCCATGCATCCCGAAAAATGCACTGTTTGGTGTGGTTTGTACGCTGGTGGAATCATTGGACCGTATTTTTTCAAAGATGCTGTTGGACGCAACGTTACGGTGAATGGCGATCGCTATCGTTCGATGCTAACAAACTTTTTGTTGCCAAAAATGGAAGAACTGAACTTGGTTGACATGTGGTTTCAACAAGATGGCGCTACATGCCACACAGCTCGCGATTCTATGGCCATTTTGAGGGAAAACTTCGGACAACAATTCATCTCAAGAAATGGACCCGTAAGTTGGCCACCAAGATCATGCGATTTAACGCCTTTAGACTATTTTTTGTGGGGCTACGTCAAGTCTAAAGTCTACAGAAATAAGCCAGCAACTATTCCAGCTTTGGAAGACAACATTTCCGAAGAAATTCGGGCTATTCCGGCCGAAATGCTCGAAAAAGTTGCCCAAAATTGGACTTTCCGAATGGACCACCTAAGACGCAGCCGCGGTCAACATTTAAATGAAATTATCTTCAAAAAGTAAATGTCATGAACCAATCTAACGTTTCAAATAAAGAACCGATGAGATTTTGCAAATTTTATGCTTTTTTTTTTTTAAAAAAGTTATCAAGCTCTTAAAAAATCACCCTTTATATGTTCAGCATCATTTTCCGATACTGATGTAGGGTAAATTTTCACTGCCCTGATTTAAAGCTATTTGATGGTTGTAGTATTTTTCTCATTAAAGCAAATAAAGGGTGACATGGTTTTCCAAAAGCAATAACATACACATATGTTATGCTTCAAAACTTAGCCTTGTTATAGAGGTCAAGTGTCTGCCGCGACTAGATTGAATAAATTCCAGACGGGGGGCTCATTTTTACAACACTTGTTGCAGCGATTGAGGCCGTAAGTCAGCAATAACGTGTCGAACATTCTCTTCCAAGGTGTCAATCGCCTCAGGCTTATCTGCGTAGACAAGCGAATTTATATAGGTTAGGTTAGGTAATATTAACCGGAAGTCAACCCAATGACATACTGGGCCTTAGTAATGCCAAATGGCGGTGCAGTTCAATTTGAGGTGAAGTATTCGTCATACAGCAAGAAAATTGTACACTTTAAAAGCGACTTGATATCTAAATTTGTCACTTCGTCTAGTCCCTTAAACTGCGATGCTTTTGCATATTTAATTAATAAGATAATGCTGGTAATGTTCCAGGATCTCTCTCATGCTTACTTCTCTGCACTTTCGGTATGTATTATCGTTAGTTATGCCTATCCGGCTCACATGTTATGACAGTAATTTGAGCTATCTAGGCGCAAGCAGTCCATGAGAGTACGGGACGCTTGCATATGGTCTTGGCTATGCTACATGTACTTCAGATATTCCATCGCCTTCTAATTCATCTGTCAACCTTTTGTGTAATTTCATTGCATATCGTTTTTGGTCTATTTTCGTTTTCAAAAATTGCTTTGTGGCTTTAAATGCAGTATATAGGCAGCTGTTTTTCGGCATCTGTTACATTTCCTGCTACTTAGCTTCTAAGATCATCTCTGACGCAATGCGATGTAAGATTATTGCCTCAATTGCTGTCTGTTTATCGACATATATATTAAGATATAATATATGTTGCTGACCACAATGCGAGTTGTTGCATTCGATCCAACGGTTTTCTTTATGAGACTTAGCTGACATCGGTACACCACACAAACTTACCGCAGAGCGAAATTGGCTTGACTACCGCTGTGTAACAGTAATGCATGAGACAAGAAGACAGACCACATGCGGATCCTAGCATCTTCTTACATTCATATAATACAGAACTTGCCTCTTTCATTCTCCCCTTACTCATTACAGTTGGCTATCCAAAATTATATTCAGGTGCTTGGTATATTCCTTAATTGTTAACTCCGTAGAGCATCGGGAGTTTTCACGCCGGCCTTCCATATCTGTCGCAGGTTGGCGGATATCGCATATGATTCTCAAAATGTTGTCGACTTCACATAACCCCACAAAAATAATCAAGCCAGTTTTAAATAGCACGATCTTGGAGACCACGGCACAGGCCCAGGACGCTATCCATTTGTGTATTGAATTGAGAAAATGTGTTAAATATTTATTGAAAACAAAACAACTGGGGATACATCTATGTTAATTAAATTCTATTAGCAGACCATATTATTCATTATCTATCCGTAAAAAGTATAAAATTTTTTCCGATGAAATTAAAAACGTCTATGAAAACATAAGATTTTTAGAATCCAGACGAATCTTAGATTATATTTTAGTACATAAACCAATATATCTAAATAAGTACAAGTTATGTGCTCGCATGTTAACACATCTGTGTGTAAGCACTTGTGTATGCACAGATTCTTACGAAAGCGAAACCCCAACCCAAGAGCGCCACTTAAAAGTTTTTAAAGAAAACTGATTTAATTTTGCGTAAAGGCTTGGCAGATATAAGAAAGTCTCTGTTGTTCTTAAGAATAAGCAGTAAAGCAAGCAATGTAAGTATAATGTGTATAATTTACCCAGTAAACCAAAGATGGCATGAGTTGGTGACTAAATAAGATTTAAAAGCTCGAATTGAAGATATTATGAAATGCAAGATAAATCATTTGGTAAGACTACATTGGTAAAGGTAACTGTTAGGCAGTGAAACTTTGACTTCCGTAGATAATAAATACGACGTTATAATTGTGATAAAAGAAAGGGACAACCGAATCCCTACCAATTGCGTTCGATGCCAAAAGTCATTAAAAAATTTGACATTTATATATGTCAACGCAGTGAAGGAAAAAGCTTATGAAATGTCAAATTCATGACAGTTTTGTTTTATCGAAGATTACAGAGAGTACTCTACTCTTGAGAATGAGTGAGTGAGAGAGAGAGAGTGTGAGTCAGCAAGAAAGAGAGAGTGAATGGAAAAGAGAGTGAGAGTTATGGAGAGGAAGAGAGAGAGAGGAACGGAGAAAGGGACAGAGAGTTAGAGCAGGACGCATAAGCTTCAAGCGGTAAAGAAATTTAAATATTATAATCATAATTGATGATATCGGTAAGGTTGAAGATCATTTCGTTTAAATTTTTGCTAACAGAAAGTATTCTATTCTACAGGAAGAGAGAGAGAGAGAGTGAGATTTAATAAGAGAGAGAGAGACAGAGTTAGAGAGAGATTAAAAAAAATAAGTTTAGGCTCATCCTCTGAGGCAATCGAAATTTTATACAAGAACAAAAACCAAGCATATTAAATTTTAATAAATATTAAGCAAAGATTTTACGAATATTCTCAAACTTTAACCTTCACTGGGTGGTGCACACACTGCCTGGATACACCAGAGGCAAGAAATTTCAGTATTCCATGTGAAAGAAAAAGTTTTGATATTATTATGATTTTTCCAAAGTATTAAGTGCACTTTAGCGACTTGTAAGACAGTAAATTAGACGCTGTGCTACACGAAATTCTAAGCAAATGTTAATATACGCGCACATAGAGAGAAATAATATCTTACATGTATATTTCTGTGAATATTACACGGACAAAAGGTGTGTGAGTTCTCCCGCCACTCAGGCACCAGTGCAGCCCTTTCATTATAAGCTAGATGTAGATATTAGAATGTGAACAAATTTCGCCGCAAGTATGCCTATAAAGCACAAACTTTCGCCCAACAACAATTTGGCTTAAGCAATGCCCAAATAACGGGACGCTGTATGAAAGCGAAGACTACGCGGATAATTTCTTGCAATATGTTGACGGGGATGAAGGAGGGCAAAAACATGTTTTATATACGTAAATATATACAACAGAAATATATATATACATATATATGTATGTATAATTAATATATATTTACTCACACATCTGCCGCTATTTGCCAACAATTGCTTTTGGTTGGACTGCATGGCTCGCTAACGAACGAGCTCAGCGCGCTGTGCCGCAGCAGGGGCAATGTGTCAAGGCTCTTGCGAGAGTGCACGTACAGTAAATACTTGCATACACACCGCTATGTACGCAAATACCACATACATGGTTTAACTTTGCGCTATTTGCATGCGCGTGCAGCTGCACTCGCTGGCGTTGGCGCTGGCGTTGGTGCTGGCTGGCTGGTTGGCATGTGTGCGTGCTGGCGCAAATAACTCGTAGGCCTATGCAACTAATCGATGCCACATGCCAAGTCGAGCCACAGCAACTTGCCGTTCAACTTTGTCGGCGAAGTGCTATGGCCCATGGCACAGTTATAAAGCTTGAACTTGAGCTGGTGCAGCGGTGCAAATGAGCTTATGCAAATGGTTGTGTGTGTATGTGTAAACTTGTGGAAATTTACTTTTCCTCAAGTTTTGTGAAAAGAAAATTTCTTATTTCCTGAACTTACAAACTTTTGTAGGAGCGAACTAATATCACTCACCTGTTGCCAACATGTGATGCTAATATGCGTTGGAAATATCGTCAATCTTTGAGGGTAATACCCAGCGAGCTATAAGTGAAAGTTGGCAACTCAAAATTTATAATCGATTGGACGATATCGAGGGTACTTCTTTATGTTTCAATGAAGCAAGGCTTCTTTAATGGTAGCGGATACACCTTTAATTTTTTATTCTCGGAAAATTATTCGTAAAACCTTTCTTTGAGTTTTTCAAGTTTTCTGTTATCATTGAGATAGCAAATAGTTATTAAATCAACTAATCTAAATAAAAAGTCTTTGACCCGTATCATCAGCCGGCTCATGATTTTAAGTAATTGGAGCTAGAGCCGGCGTCACTGCGGCCATGTTGTCATACTTCATACGCGATCTTGTTGATGAACTGTGATTAAATTGTCGACCGAGAAAAGGAGATCCTACAGCGTTTTTATAATCCAGTGGAGAAGAATGGATCACTGGTGCTGTAATCGACAGTTCTAACAGTATACGAATTCACTGGAGGATCAAAGGGTAAAATAGTGACAGGAGCGGCTTTCTTCTGCAATAATCTTTCTTAGACAGAAAGTAGCTTCAAACCTAATGACTACAATTTAGTCTTTCAGGCCAAATTTGTGGGCGCAAAATAAGATGCGAAGTTAGTTTTTACTCTAACCAGCAAGTCCATAAGTCATCTAGTGGACAACCAAGTGGTAATCAAGGCTATCCATAGCGCCAATACTAAGATTCATTTCGCCATGTTATCCAAGCAGAAAACAGATAAACTTTTCCCAGGTAGCTCGGTTAATATTATCTGGATGGGATAGTAATAGAAGGAAATGAAAAGGTAGCTGAGCAGGGAATACAATTCCCAAAAGCTTCCCCGTATTATTTAAATTCATCAAGGATTTTTTAAGGACTCTAAAGAAATTCTTTGGGTCTTGGAACACCAACAACACAGTACATATCACAAAATTGTTTTGGGATAGTGTTGATGGTGAACATACCATAAAGATTCTACTTCTACACATGCGGATGAAGAGGAGAGACACTGGAATATTATTTCTCCGAATGTTTAGCCTTACGCCGAATCACGGCTCACAGGGCTAAAACTAAAGAATAAATCAGGTTTCATAACAAATCCACTGATCTGCTAGAAAAGGCTTAATATGTTTACCACCTAGAAGCCCAATGGGTCCAATGATGAACTTATAGTTAAAGCGGCTGCCTGGGATCTGGTACTATACGGCTCCGTATTCAGCCAACCATCTCTCGAAGCAAAGGAAGAGCGTTTGGTTGAATTTTTTGTTAGTCTGAAAATGCTTTGTAAACAGGTTGTCAGTCATTCGTGAAAGTTTATGTGCTTGTGATTACGGATATGTTGATGTGTATACTATATATAAAGCCACGTATATGACATGAATACGGTATGTTATTGTAGAGAGCTGTAATGTGACATACGACATTCGTTAGGTGAAATACAGCAACAAATCCCAAAAGTCGCCGAAATGTATCGACTCGTTATCGTGTATACTTTCAGCTACGGCGGCTATATTTTCTTCACTGCTTGCCGAGCGTGATATGTTCGGTTGAATATTATTCAAAAATGAATACTGGGTCTCAAAATGCGTGATGGTGTTGCGAACAGTACGCTAAGTGACCGATTATATTGACCATAAGTAGAGCGAACCGCTGGAAAGACATATTTTACAAAACGTGAATTTTAATAAAAATATTATTATATTTTTTTATTGTTGTTGTTTTTATTTTAATCAAAAGAGTATTAGGTATGATTTTATTGTAATTAAAAATAAAAAAAAAAAAATTCCAGAGATATGGATCTTTGTTTGTGGTTTGGGAGTTCGTTAGGGCGAGATATTGATGTTTTTGCTTTCTTGTGGTAATTATAGTGGTTGGAGAATATTTGGGAAATAGTTCTGACAGTTCAGACAGTATTGGGCGAAGAGTTCTTGACAGCAGATACTTAGGAACACAATCGCAAATTTTTGATTTTACCAACGTTTAAGTCTACATAAGATCCCGCCACAACTTCTAGGGATCATGTACTCGGTATATAAATATTCCAAAATGCCTTTTCTTTATTCTGGATGGTCCAAATTGATCACATTCCTTTAATCACATTAAATACTTCGCAGCAGTTTCCTACTTGCCACCAAAACCATATTTTATCCATATTACAGTTTCTTAGAAAGCGCCACGCACCGAATAACACATGCAAGCAACAATTTCCCGAAGGTGCAACTATAATAATAATCACCGCGTAAACTAGTCGCACCGGCTGCTGGTGATGTGGCAAGTTTGCGGTAAGCAATCACGTCGCTCGAACATTATTCAAATGCCGCAGCTGCGCGCAGTCAGCGGCAAAATGGCAACTATGCAAATAGCAACAACAACAAATGCGCTTGAAGCAGCTGTAGGAAGAGATGCAGTAAGTTTAAATATTCCTAAGAAAAATGCGTTTAAGTCTGCTGTACTACAAGAATGAGATGTTGTATAATACATGTGAGAAAGTTGCACTGTACCGTTACTCATATGCGGCAAGCAGCTTGTAGTATTTATAGGTATTTACAGTTGTTAGCTGTACTAACACAGCGCTGCCGGCAGTACAAGTAATAATAGCACAATAACACAACACAACTACACACGAAGGTAAACAAACACACACACACACATGTGTAAATGTGTGCGTATGCAGCTGGTGTGCCAGCAGTTGTCAAGGTTTCATGCACAAATTTGAAAAAGTTTATTCCATGCAACGAGCGCGTATGCCTTCAAGCGAATGTGTATGTGTGAAATGGTAATATGCTTTATTGCAAACGCATAGTTCAGCAATTTAAAGTTAAACTTTCTGCGTACGCGCAATATCCCGCCGAATAAGTAATGAATTCATGTGCTTCTGATTGCTGAGTGAGAACTATGCGTGTGAGTGATAAAGTAATTTGAGAGGTGAAAGTCATAAAGAGCTCGAATATTTGCTGTAATTAATGGCGCGAATTTTAGAAGTTTTGTGGATAATTGTGTAGTACATGCTAATTTTAACTGAAAACCAGGTGTCAAAAGTTATAAATCATGTAAGTGAAATATTTCGAAAATATTGAATAATCATAACTCATTACTCGAAATTCGAAAATGCCCCTTAACAAACCTATATCCCTATCTGATGTACGATACTTATTCACCACAAATTTTTGATACTTTAGTTTGTTAGAAATAAATGACAATTTTATTAACTGCTATCGTACAAGTATCGTAATCTTTAAACATTATACTTCATTCAAAGTAGCCAACATGCTATAGAAAGAAATTTTTTCATTATCTGAAATTAAAATAGACTAAGTCTCTTTTAACCACTTTCTAAGCTCTAATTATGGTGAAGAAGATTGAAGGTCTTAAATCTTAAATCTTAAATCTTAAATCTTAAATCTTAAATCTTAAATCTTATATCTTATATCTTAAATCTTAAATCTTAAATCTTAAATCTTAAATCTTAAATCTTAAATCTTAAATCTTAAATCTTAAATCTTAAATCTTAAATCTTAAATCTTAAATCTTAAATCTTAAATCTTAAATCTTAAATCTTAAATCTTAAATCTTAAATCTTAAATCTTAAATCTTAAATCTTAAATCTTAAATCTTAAATCTTAAATCTTAAATCTTAAATCTTAAATCTTAAATCTTAAATGATTAATCGTTAATTGCTAAACATAATTAATAATTCTTAAATAAATCCTAAATCGTAATCATTCATTATTTAAATCTTAAATCATAAATATTTATTAATGAAATTTTTTTAGTCACTAGTCACCATAACCAATAATTAATTAAATTGTCATTGTTAGTCATAAATTATAAATCTTAATCATTAATTAATTAAATAATTGATTTTTAGTAATTAACTATAACCATTTCTTAATTAGATTAGTCATCTTTAGTCATGAATCATAAATCTTAATTAATACATCATAATCATTGATTTTTAGTCAATAATCACAAATTGTAAATCATAATTAATAATTCAAAAATTATAAATCATAACCATTCATTAATTTAATTAGTGATATTTAGTCATATATCATAAATCTTAATCATTAATTAATTAAATAATTGATCATAAATCGTGAGGTATACATAAATAATAAATGACAATTAAATTCATAGATCATAACCGTTCATTAATTAAATCAGTGACCTTTACTTACAAATCATAATCATTCATTAATCAGAAATTCAGAAGTTTTTTTTGAATAAATTGATTATTTCGTTGGCTATATGGCATGTAGCGCCAACTTGTTTCAACCAAAGGTCGTCCATACCAACAAATCCCAAATTGAGTACGAAAAAGTTATTAGTCATGGCTCTACATAACTAACATTGAACTCTTATTTTTGAAGAAATGTGAATTAGTGATACCCTCTGCTCAAAGCGCACACCAAACAGTGACTTTTTGAGGATCTAACGGGTTCTTAATAGTCGTTCATGGATTATCAACAATTCAAATATGAAAATTTTTGTTCTTCAACATATCCATTCAACCAAGATTGAACTTAAAAGGTGTACAAAATTATTTTGTGAAAATCAGATTCGGCAACCACCTTGTTTTGGAACTATTCACCGAATTTGTGGTGCACTTAAAAGTTGTTCATCTTAAATGTTTCTCCAAGTTGAATTTTGTAAGCCTGTGGACCAAGATTGTTCTGCAAAATCTTCCATAAATTCAATGAACACAGCACATAGTATTAAACGCAATGACGGATGGCGTCAAGCCATTTAAAAAACACCCAAATTTTTCAAACCATATTATCCAAAAACAACAGCTGATCAGACAAAAGTATTAAATCTTAAAATTTATTATCCAAACTTTGAATAGTAAATCAGAAATATGATATCTTGCAAGAAAATAAATTCCAATAAATGAATTATCACTTTTAACTTTTCTCATTTTCGTAAGCTCTTATTACACAGATTTTGTATAGCAGGTGAAATTTAAAAATGATTTACGTAAAAGTCATCTCAATCACACAGTTCGTATATAGCAGATACCAATCAAGCTTTATGCAAAAACTTTATCGGTTACGTACTCATGCCAGCTAAACTATAAGGTTTGGCTGAAGAAATCCTTACCATTGGCCTCGTTATTTGCAAAACTACACACATACATATACATATGCAAAAGGCAGACATTACGTGTGTGTATGCGAGTCAACGTAGCTTGCGTTGTTGGAAAATAAAGCTGAGTGTCTGTAAACAAACTGGCATAAAAGATTACATAATTTCTCCGGCAAACAGAAACGCCAACACACTTAAGCATATCCTTGAGCAAATATTTATGCACACAGAGGCAGCATAATTTTCACTTACGTTTGCATAACAAATGAACTTTTCACTTTTCGTTTTTTTTTTTACACATATTATCATTTTGGAAATTTTCACGCGCTCGCTTCTACTTTCTTACAACAAACATACACGCATGCTTACATATATATTTTCTCGCCTTTGTGTCATTTCGTTCATGGACTTGATCCTGCAGAGGAAAATGCGTCAGAAGCAGGGTTGCAGTTCACTTCAGCTCAGCTTCATTCATGCGGAATTTACTCGTACAAGCTGAACATCCTCAAATCCGCCTGAATTTCACCAGATCTCAACGCATACGAGCCATTTGCTCGGTGTCATATGTGCAGGGAGCAAGTACATGCATAATATTGCATATACATATATACACTATTACCTTTATATAGTACATAAATATATATGTACATCGACTTGAGGTAGTTACTTGTGTATGTTTTCGTGTAATCTTCGCATACTTACGACAAAGTCTTGTGTGAAAGGTGAGTGATTTCGGTGCAGTCGCCTTCCTCGCTTTCAAAGCTTAAATACACACTTTTAAGCTCATTTTCGTCGCATCTTTGCGACACAAATTCACACTCGCACACTGATTACTGCAACGTGGATAGCCGTGTCTTCTCCTCCTTCTTCTCTCCCACTTCTTTTTCCGCTTTTTGGGTGGAAGCAAATATAAGACGTCATGCTATCAATGTGTGGGTGGCTGAGCAGCCTGATTCGTCTGATTCGCTTGAGTGAAGGCCACAAACCTGTAGATGCTATCGGTTGACGGTGAAAACCCCCTCACAACCAGTCGGCGCTACATTAGCGTCAGTCAAAAGACACTGGGCGCAAAGTTCAGCCAAAGTATGGTGTACATACTTATATGTATGTAGGTATGCAGCGGAAATTTCGTCGCTCAAATAGACAGTCGAGCTGGCAGTGTATTTGTAATTTTGCTCATGGGCAAACATTGACTTAAGCAATGTTATCAGTGGCATTTTGTGCCTACGGTCCCCTGAAAGTATGCAGTGATTTCTTATTCAAACGAAATACTTACCGAAATGTTCCGGCTTACGTTTGCTCATTTCGCTCATGGCTCACGGCGCTATTTGTCGTTTACTTTGCCGATAACTTTCTATTAGTTTATTTGCCCTTTGCGTCGGTAAAGTTATCGCTTCGCATGCAAAAGAGAGGATGCAGAAAAAGTTAACGAAAGTTGCTCGGCATTAAATTTGTGCATTAGCTTGGCTTTGATAAAATAAACTAATTTGCTGGCACTTTTAGGCATGAAAACAGAAATTAAAAAAGCGACCAAATAATGGTGGAAGACGTGTCTTGGTATTGGCGGTGCGATTAAGTTAGTGTAGATAAGTGAAATTCGCGTTAATTTAAGTAGTCTAAGTTTTAATTTGGTTGTAATTTGTGTATAGACATACACGAAGTCTAGATTGTTTTATGAGCTCTATTGTATTATATAAGTGGTAATGGTAATTAGAAAATATTGGTATATTTTTGTATGCTCTCAAATAGAAATGTTTGGTGTTCGCCGTCATTACCTTCAAGTGCCCAAGCAAAGTGAGGCAAATAAAGCAACATGAAATGCACAACAGGCCTGTAAAAATTTTTCCAGATCACCAGCTTTTGTTACGGTTACACATATATATCATCATCTAAAATGCAAAACAACATATCACCAAAAATATCGAAATCAATTTTTTATTGCTAATGATTCACTACATCATATTACAAATCAGTAGCGCAAATTTTTATCTACTGCTGTAGGAAATTAAGTAAGATATAACTATTATTAGGTTGTCAAAAAAGTCTTGCGGTATTTTCGTTAGTTGGCGCTGAAAGCTCGTAGCTCTAGTTTTATTATCGCGTCGGGTCATGCTATACCTTTTTGGAAAGCTCATTTCACGCGCTAACACGTTTTTGATTGGTTGTCGTTTTTTTTAAGTCGTTCGTGAGTTATAGCGTCGCAAACATGGAGCAAAATAAAGAGAAAATACGGCATATTTTACAGTACTACTACGATAAAGGCAAAAATGCATCTCAAGCCGCCAATAAAATTTGTGCAGTTTATGGACCCGATACAGTTTCCATTTCCACCGCACAACGATGGTTTTAACGTTTTCGTTCTGGTGTAGAGGTGGTCGAAGATGCGCCACGCTCCGGAAGGCCTGTCGTCGAAAATTGCGATAAAATCGCTGAATTGGTCGAAAGAGACCGGCATAGTAGTCATCAAACCGTTATAAACCATTTGAAGAAGCTTGAAGTCACTAAGAAGTTCGATGTATGGGTGCCACACGAATTGATTCAATAAAAATACCTCAAGACTTTTACAGTGTCGACCGGACCATCAGTCATTTTAATCATAATTAAAGCTTAGAAAGTGCTTAAAAGAGCCATCATCTATTTTTAGTTTCAGATATTGAAAGAATTTCTTTCTATAGTACGTTGGCTACTTGGAAATAAAGTAAATCTTTTAATTACCCAATCGGCATACATGCAAAGCAGGTTAACTGAAATCGTTATTAGGGAGAGAATATGTTAATATGACTTTTGATTGCAGGGTCAGTGTAGACAACACTGTTTAGTGACCATCTATCAAAATATTTACGAATATTTACCGGACGTATTGATAAAAATAGAGAAGGCTGGGAGCTTTCTAATAATGAGTCTCATCTTCATTAGAGATAGCTCCAAAAAACTGCTTAATTAAATGAAGTAGATTTTAGTCAACTCATTTTTATGGACTCTTACAATTATTATTCAACAAAACTGCACTTTCTATGGATAGTAATTCACTATTTAACCACATTTTTGTCTAAGCATTGAATATATTTTATTTTTTAAGAATGTCTCGTTCGAGCTTTTGGCCTGGTAACTGACGAATTACACCCGTGATGTCTAACTCGGTCATATCACATGGTTTTGGGGGCCAATCGACTAACCCAAAACGTGACATTGAATTTCAATTTCAGACATCAAAAGGTCGGTTATCATACTTGTAGTACAATAACCATCGTTATTTTCGGTTACATCCGCACCGGCATTATTCTTGAAGAAATACAGTCCGAAATTTATGCCGCAACTTAACTTATTTGCATACCCATTCAGCCATAAATAGGCCTCATCGTTGAATAAAATTCGGTTCGAAAAGTGAAATAATCTCGCTTGACGTTGTATTTTTTATAATTACAATTTAAACCTCGACGTAAAATGCGCCAACTTTTTTCATAACTCAGTCCGAGTTGCTGCAAACAGCATGGTTCTCATATACACCCTCCACTAGTGCTGTTATATTTCCTGTACTGCATGCTGGACGTGGTATATTTGGCCGAATCATACAATAATGAATGCTGGGTCTCAAAATGGGTAATGGTGTTGGGAAAAGTATGTTCAAGAGGCCGATTAGTTTGTCTTTTCATGATAAAATGCCAAACAATACTGAACAAAAATAACATAACAGCTTGACGCGACTCAGGCGTGATCTGTCAAAAACGGGCTATTGAAAATAGTACCTCTACTTGAAGCACCCGTTATAAACCAGCTCACAAAATACAGAAAATCTATGAGACAGGGCTTAATAAAAACAATTAAAAATAGAATATTATAAGAGGTGCACCTATTGATCAATTTTGAGCCGGACCAACAAAATCATATTTATTCTTTCACGCATTTTGATAGAAGTCGGGTGATAATTAGTCAACTTAAAATAGGGTAATATTTAGGCCTTGACTATGTGACTTTAGTGGCTTCGGCCATTTGCGATTTCCGAAGATGGTTTGGCTGTTTCGGCGCGATATTTATAATTCATGTCATTCAATATGATGCGAAATTATCATCATTAACGTCAGAAGTGGATGTTTTATTGGTATTAAACAAGTGATTGACATAGATGAAACTTCACATGAAAATATAAATTTCTGGTGCTAATTAGTTCAGGTGGTATACGGAGTCTCCGAACTACGATGAATTTATTTTGGGAATATATTTTGAGTAAAAGCGTTTTAAATGTGTGCATATAAGGCACCCTCTGGAGCTCAAGCGATCAAATAGCATAAGCAGCCATTAAATATCTAACTTGGAATGGTTGTATTTTCTCTTGGGGTTATCAGATTCGTGGATAGGAACGTTTTCATATCAATCCAGCAACTAAAATCTTCGAAAAGAAGTAATTTTTTAATATTTTCGACTTAGAATCAATTGATTGATTAAACATTTCATATAAATGCATATATGTATGTTAACTATTTTACTGCCAATCGCAGTGTAACTTCTTCAGTTTTCTTCCGAAAAAGAAAAATTTCGAAAATTATATGTATGTATCACGTATCTCAATACGTATTCCAAAGTAGTGAATTTCAACAGTATAGTTGAAAATTGTTGAACTCCTCCCATTTAGCTTTATATAGCATTTATGGATATAACAAAGAAGAAATTCAATGCGTTTAATAATTCGAATCTTCCTCAAAACTAATTTAATCACTTACAGGCAAAGAGCACGCATAAATTTAAAATTTCTCGTAGTATTTGCTCCCTCCCATTTGCTAATCAGTCAGATATTTCATTTTGCGTAAACTGAAACTCCATTTGGAAAACAGCAGAACTTTCGAACGCAAATTCACTTCGCTGTCAAAAAAACTTCGATTCGGATAAAGTTTATCGCCCATTTCAGAGCGCGTAATTCACAGTAATATGCTTAATGTGCCAGCTTCTAATGTGCCGGAAGCAATTCAATTTGAGAAGGATAAAAACTGCCATAGATTCTGCTTAAAAAGCACTATACACTATTAGCTGCGCCAATCTACGCGACACACACACTTACACATTCACACACTAACGTATACATTTGCTTGTGTATGTGCAGACAGCAGGCGTTTTGAAGCCTGGCGCCATTTTGGCACATTTTGTCGCCTTTGAATTGTCATAAATTTCGTGCAAATGCAAATCTAACGCCAATCTAAAGCCATTGCGAGCGCGGCAAGTGGCTGCGCACCATCGCCTACATCAGCCATTAACAGCGCCTTGTCTTTCGCCGCCACTATTCACTTACGACGAAACTAAATTCAATTCACAGCACAAAGGCGCACCCGTATCCTTCTCTATCCTGTCGGCGCTCGGCTCGCCTTGGCTTGTCTTTTTTTTTTAGTCCACGCTGTCGCAGTCAGTCCGCCGCTACGCGCTGGTTGTGCTTTTCGCACACGCGTGTCGGTTTCTTTGTTTGACGCTCCCATCGCAACGATTATAAATTTTGGTATTTAGCGCGTGGCTTTAAACCATAAAATCCCATTATGCGCTGACATTCGCGCCCCGACGAGAAAAGCGTATGGCGACAAATTTTACAATTCACGATTGTCGCATGGCTTTCGAAACAATATGGCGAACTGTGCGAGTGGCTTTATAAAGCTGTGTAAGCTGCGAAGGCGTTAGGTTATTTCAAATATTGTGGAGCGTGTGTGAGCTGGTGTTGGGTGAAGGGTTATATGGCTTATACATATTGTAGTTTTTGTAGTAAGTATGCTATGGATGGAACCATATTCACACGGTCTCAGAAGGAAGAATGTGTAATGAAATGAAAAGTGAAGTCGAAGTTATTGTTATGGAAAGCGCCAGCGCAATATTTTCCATAGTGATAGGAAAAAGCATTTTTATATACGCAGTGATGTGGGCAGAGGGATTAATTGTGTGTATTGGCATATCAATGTTTTTGCCAATATTGAAGCTGTTAGTAACTAAATGCAATTTTGAGGTTATTACTGTAGACAAAAATTGTTTTGGTTTTTAGGAGTTTGGAGAGGATATGCAGCAACAAAAGTCTTAGGATATAAGATAAGTTCATTGATGTGGAAAATATATTTATATGAGTTTTTGAAAACTACCCCAATTCATTTATGTGCATGTTAGGTATGGAGTTTCCCCGTAGATAACTTATTACTTACCTGTACAGAAATTTTCAAATATTAAAAAAAACTTCAAAAAATTTTTGTCAACAACTATAAGGAATTCTTGTCAACCTGTGGAGCATATCTCTTATGCTAACTCTCTTGAACATCTTTAAATTACAATTTTACTAATCAAGTAATCTTTCGAGTGTCTGATGTTACTAATATATATAAGTTTCAGAACTATAATAGATCAATGTTTCCAAGACAGTTAAGTGTATATAATCAAGATGGATATTCATCGGAGAATATTTTTTATTACAACTGATTTAATTCTTTCATTTTTGTCAACCAATCCCCATAAATGAAGGTGACCGCTTAACTGTTGCTTTGTTGATTAACTTTTTTACGATTCGTTCGATCTAAAATTCATAGGTTAGGCTTAAGGATCAATATAAAAACGAATCCCACTTGCATAGTTGAAATAGTTGGTCTTTTTTGATAGCTAAGTACTCTTAAGTAATGTTTGCAAAGACTCTCAAATATCGACAAAACGCTATGAGATTGCCACAAACTTGCTGAGACGATTTCGGCTATTTCGCCAGGTTCGCTGTTATGTTTCACCCTTGGAAAAACTGAAAAATTTATGAAAAAGCGCCTTAATAATTTCACATCACCTTCCTTCACACAATTTTAACTGTTAGCGAACGTTCAAGCTTTCAGCATGCATGCTTACTGGGCGACAACCAATAAGAAATATTATGATTTACTGAGAGCGAGTAATTCGATGCATCGCACAGGAGTTAGTTGTTGACTAGTGTCCGCTAAACTCACGCGAAGTTTACAGGTTCAGCGTTAGAATACGAGACGTCGACGAAGACCCAAATTTTGTTTCGATAACACTAGATCGTTTTTAATTATCGCTTGCGACGTGTCTTCATTATTAAACAATATTTTAAAAATAATGAAAGCCTGGCGCCCATAATTAAAAAATTTCGTACAAAATGTGGTCGGAATAATCTTTTAGCTTCGTCAATTGTGCTGAAATTTTGAAGTGCCGGAAAATTTGAATCATGCGTTAATTTTGGGACACTCTCTATAAAAAACCATTCAATTTCTTTCATGCAGTCAGCGAGTCTCAAAATCAATTCACCACAACAAAAAGTACATATTAAAAAAATTATTTTAAAGATTTCTTATAGCTATTCCAAAAAATGTGGCTAATTGATATAAATATAGTATTTTTTCAAAATTTCTGAATTTACTGTGGACTTTTCTTAACCAAGAAGCAGTCTCAATTTGACAAGCCTTAAGTATTTGGGCTCAACAAATTGTTAAATAAATTGCTGCTTTTACTTCAGACAAATTATGATTTAAAATACAAAGTTCCCGTGAATTTATTAATTATAAAACTGCTTTTCTCTACGCGTTTAATACCCAAACACAAGTATAAATTAAACTACTGGCTGTATATGTAGAATTGTTATTTTGATTTCAATAAAGTCTATACTATAAAATTACTACAAAATCTATTTCACTTTAATTTCAATAAGCCACAACTAACATAAACACAAATTCTGTAGCCGTTCTTTTAGCGCTAACGATTTTGTCACAATTCTCAAGAGTTTACATTGCGATGTACAAATCCCACTACAATAATTACAAACAAATTTGAGGCTTTGCAAAATTTCAAGGACAACAAGGAAGCGCAAATAGCATGTTAAATAAAATAAGAAAACAAAATGAAAAGCAACAAGACTCGAATTCGCAGCCGTAAGATTCAGTAAAATCCACGACACGCTCTGCGACTCCGCGCCACCGAGCCGCGGCGTAGCAAGAGCAAATGAAGGTCACAGCGGCTGCACTTAATTAGGTTGTCAACTGAAAATGAGAAATAGCATTTTTCTGCTGTCTTTCTCCCTTGTGTGGCGTCTAGCTCGCAGTGTAATTATCAAAAGCAAAAATATGTATGTTTGGCGAAAATTTGTTAAAATCCTAGTCCCATTATAGTAAGGCAAACTATAAGCGACAACCAAGTCAAGCTTAAGGGTTGATAGCTTAAAAGCGGACAGAAAGCGAAAGTGCTAGAAGACACTAATGTGTATTTGAGTGATCTTGAGTTACTCATACGCCGTGTGTAACATCTATTTGCTTGTTTATACGCCAAATTAGGCGAAGATGAATAATTTATTAATTCTAAATTTTATTTTGATATAAAATTTTTATATATTTTTCTTCCACAAAATCCTAGGACCACAATATACGCTTTTCCAGCTGTTTACGTGCGTCAGCAACCCACATTACTGTCCAACTGTAGCTTTATCAATATTTGCTCTACATCTCACAGCTGACGAGTTCATGCTGTAGAGCAAATGCAAAATAAATGTTAAGCAGCGGTTAAGTAAAGAAGACTTATCTTTTCTTTATCTAGAAACGCTGGCTATGCGAACACCGTTACTAATACTAATTTCCGCTTTTCTGTGGCAAGTGACAGCGCTTCACCTTCAACTAGGAAAAAGAAAAGAGCAATAAGCTGATTAGAGATAAGTGCTAATGCAGAGAGAGATGAAGGCACAAAGACAATACTACAAGTAAATGGCAATAATAAAAAATAAATCGCAGAAAAAGCGAAAATTTCATACAACATTGGCCGCTAAGCCGCAGCGCTTCGATCATGTAAAGCAATGCAATTGCCGGACAGGTCTGAGCTCAAAGTCAGATTAAGTGCCGGGCGAATTGGGAACAATTGCCGCCATTGACCGCTTACGATAATTTTTTTTATTGTTTTTCATGCTGTTGTTGTTGCTTCACGTGGAAAAGCTAGCCAGTGTAATATTTGAACTTTTTTTCTTCTTCTTTTTTACTCGTAGCTGCTACAGTAGCTCTACGCAGCGAGCGCATACTTCACTTTCATTAAAATGTCATTTAAGCTCTCTTTGCAATTAAATGTTTTGGCCTTAAAGTAGCCCAATTAAAATGCTGTGTTCTTTCATTATCCACATTGTTGCTTACGTTATTCTATTTGTGTCATTTTTCATTTCATTTTCTAGTGAATTGCTTTGCTCTGTAATTGTAATTTGCAGTTGCATTTTAACCCACATACCCAGTTGTTTTATTAACTTTTGCCATTTGCCCTTCTATTGTGAACAAATTTGCTTAATTATCTTTGTGATGGCTCTTTATGCCTCTTTCCGAGCTCTGTGGTTTTTTGCTTCAAGACTTTTTCTCTTATTCTCTGAGTTTCACTAAAATCTCACTACTTGCAGCGGGCAGTTACAAAATCATAAATTTCCCTTAATTGAAAAAATAACAAAATATCTCTGCTGCGGTTTTTAAAAATAGCAACAATATCTCAGGAAATGAAAATAATTCTTAGCGAACAGACAAATATTTTGGGAATTACGAAAATGTAAACAATTTCCGGTTTTCATAACAGCAACTTAATCCTTTGTCTTGCACACTATTTTTTTTAATTGGGTATTTAGAATTTATGCAAGATTTTAAATGAAGTAAGAAACAAAGCAATTGTGTTTTTATTGGGGAAACTCAGTTGTGCCTTTGGCGGGTTACTTTACAATTAACTTTTAACCTTTGTTTCTTTTACGGCAGGTGGAGTTTAAGGATTGAGAAGAATTGCAACTCTCTCTTTCAGTAGTCTACCTCTACCAAACTCTACTTACGAGTTACAAGCCGAAGTCCTTTAATGCACAAAATTAAGCTAAGGTTGATATATGGATATTAAAGCAAAAGTCTCCTCACCTTGCTCATCCAAAACGTGTTGACAATATAACCTCAATTGTATTCTTAGCTTAAGGGGCTATACCACTGTGACACTTTAAAAGCAAAAAACAAATTTATTTGCTCTTTCGATAGTTTATATTTTTAAAAATATTCCGTGAAATCGGCAAGGTCGTATCTTGAATAGTTTTCTCTCGCAGGCATAATCATACATTAGTGAAACTTAAATAGAATCTTAAAATATATCTAAAATTATAACTTATTACGTTCAAAGAAGTTCCAAATATTCAATCGAGTACTTTCTCTTAAAAAAAGATTCACGAAATTCACTGGTAAAGCCCCTTAAGAAACTCTGTTAGAAAAACATATGAATTTTGTAGATGGCGCTTGAAGCTTGCGCTACAGATTAGTGATAACTCATATTGGCAAAAAAAATAGTACAATCGATTTTCACAAGCTTCTTTTCAGACAACTTTTTCAACAGCAAAATCAAAGGCTAGATATAGAAAGTAGCAAGTAGTGATTTAGTGTTAAGTTCAGGTGGATTCAAAATACCTTTCCAATAAAGCCCTGGTAGTTTCTCGTAAGTCACTATCTATGTAAATGGCGTAGCAATGCTCAGATGGCACTATTCCTCCTCCTCCTTTTTTGTTGGTCAAACTTAACCGGTTCTGGTCGGCTGTTGCCTCCAATCGGTTCAGTTGTGAACAGCACAGATTCAAGCGATTTTATCAAGATTATTTTCACTTGCAGTTCTCCGCTTTTCATCATCACTAAGTAGCAACCAGAAATTAATCGATTTTGTTGCATTTCAGCTAATATTCGAACATAGAAATGCTCACGATGAGGTTTCATCGTGTTAACATTGCATTTTCGACGACTCTGACGTGTGCTCCAATAATACTCAGTCAAACGAAAGCAATACCATCTAACAAATTTGTCTAATAGGGAATATTTTTGAAGCCATATAGGGTATTTCCGTCGCTTATTTATAATACAGGATACAGTTCACTGAAGTCATCTATTGGAAAAACAACGAAATTCTTTTTAATAAATCGGATATATTACTTAATGTATTTTTATACTGGTGATCTCATATTCATACAATAGTTGTAGAAAAACAATATTTTTGGTTTCTTGTGAAAGCGAAGCAGGTCATACGTAATTAATAAGATTGATAGTCTCATGAAAGTAGAAGTATTGAATTCGGCTTCTTAAAAAGGCTTTATAGAATTTTTATAGATGGTATGTATTAAAAAATCTATGAAAAGTACATGCAGCCTCACTTAAAAAGCTGAATATCTAGAAAAGTATTAATGATAGCGATTTTGACCTCAGATTACTTTTATAGCAAATAGAATTTCCTACAAATCTATAGCTCCTGTCTTTGTACTACCTGTACTTCCTCGCCGGTGTGAGTTACGACTTTGCACTTTTGTAGAATGAACAATTCTGAGAAATATGCGTCTAAAGTCAAACAATGCCATAAAATACCTCTGATCTGTAGGAATTTAAAGATAAGAACTCATGATTGTAGTGTATTTTCTATGGAGAATTTTTACAAGCCTTGGTCCAGTTCTTAATGTTAATATTAAGGGCTACAACTTTCAGGGAATTTTTTTAGGGTATTTCCAAGGAAATTTCGTGACGATTCGTTATTAATCACGAGGTCATAGACGTATTTTGAAGTAAAGTTAAAGTATGTTTTGACATTTTTCCTGACGAGCCTTTTTTTTAAGCGATTGATAAATTGTGTGGACTCCACCGTGAACAAATATGTTTTACACTCAAATGTTCTACGCAATACTGAATGTATGCTAGTTTCACAAATACCTAAACTTGTCTCAATCTCACTACAAGTCACATGACGATCTTAGAATTAAAGTTTGTGCACAGATCAATAGTTTCCGGAGCAAGAACTTCGACTTCAATTGGATTCACCACATCATCCACAAACACTGGAGATTCATCACCAATAATTGAACTAAGTTCAACAGTGCATTTTTTCTGAGCTTATCCACGTCGAAAGTGATAAAAAATAGTCGCCCGAAATTGTTCGCGATTTTATTCCCCTTTTTTATCGAAATTAATATTTTAAGTTGCTGTAAACAACACTAATAGCGCTCGTATGTCGAATCAAAATATGAGTACGTAAAACTGAAAAAGTGGCAAACTTTACGATAAAGTTGGGAGTTGCCAGATTGCAGCACTAGGCTTTCCAAGTACCGAAATATAATAAACAACCTAAGTATATAATAAAATCCTGAAAGAATTGCGTTGTTATCATTTTTAGCCGAAAAATCCCAAATTCAATTAACAAAATCGTAAGGTTTGCCCAAAATTTGTAAAATTTCCTTGAAAGAAAAACACAAAGCACAAAAACAGTCAAATCCTTTACAAACAACGCAATCATTTTTCAATTAAATTCAAATCGAATACAAATAATTTTCGAGCTGCTCGAAATCGAAAATATCCACTACTTCACGCTCATTATCGTTGCCTGCCGCAACGCGAAGAGAACCAGCATTCATTAATTTCAATTATTCAGGTGAAGTGCTGGCGCACGCGCGCGCACACAAGTCTTGGCCGAGTTGAAAAGTGAAAGTGAATGTGCAATGTGCCAAATTCAGCGCACGAATTAAGCGCGCCGACAAGGCAGCAGACCTTGAAACCAAAAACCGCAACGCTAATTGCAATCGCAAATTCGCCAAGAAAAGCGCAGAAAAGAAAAAGAAACAAAACCAACAACTGAAATGAGTAAAAAGCGAAAGCGGAATATGAAAAATAATCTAACCATATTTCATACTCTGACATGCGCCACTCCAACGGCCAGCGCTATTTCTTGTTTCTCCGCAAAAAGTAGCAGAAAAGCAGGCACAAAACACACACACACTCAAAGACGAGGTAGAACAATTTTTAACTGTACTTGTTTTCGACGCTAAGTGGAGCAAAAGTAGAATGATATAACTCAAAAATTTGCTGGCTGAACGTGGAGAATATATGCTGTGAGATTCTGGCAGCGGTTTATTATCATTCTATGCCAACTTGCTCTAACAACTAACAGCGCTATGCGTTCAAGGTTACATCCTTCTTTGCGGCATTTACTTTGGTTTTTGGCAACAATCTAGCGAAAACATAGACCCGTTCGCCCAGAAATGAAATATGGTCAACGCTGTCTTTGGTTTCTCACCTAAAAGTTGACAACAATTAATCATTGTAAACTAATGCGCGCAAATAGCGAAGCGCTACTGCTGAAGAAATTGCGGTTTACACGCTTACTGTAACCGTTCAGCGCTCGCACTCGCTGGCACACACCCTCTACGGCGCAGCTAGTAAATTACAACAGCTTAACTGCCACGCGCTAAGTAAGTTCGAAATTAATTACAAAACGCAAGCCCATTAGTCATTTGTTTGAGCACATTTTATATTCCGTTTTGAGCTTACATTCTGCGCAGCGCCATCAGAAAGCGCAATTGTTTTCGCGTTGCTCATACCACACGTTGAGCCCGACCGCTGCACGCGTCTAGAACTTAACTTTGCGGTTCATCGCACTCGTGGCACATATTTTAACCCACACAGCCGCAGCTTCGTCATTTTCGCTTTCATCTCAGCCAGTCTACATAGATAGAGACTTGTATTCATTTATGCGCGCAAAGCCAAATTGAAATTCGTCCAAAACATTGTTTCCGTTGGTGCGGCGCTTCCACAATTCTACCCCAATTTCTAATTGTATTTAACCCGGCAGCTTTTGTTAAATCAGCTTCATTTGTGCTGGCAACTTTCATTTGGCTTTGTGTGTGAAAAATTCTTCCGAGAAAAATGGCAAAATTTCTAAACCAGTCGTATAGTTTGAAGTTTAGCTCTAAGCAGCAGTGGTTTCTGGCTGATACACAGCAATGTCATTGAAGCTAATTTTTTGACAGCTGTCATCGCTGGTTCCTCTTTTCATATCTGTCACGCACAACTTTTTAGTTTTTCATTCGCCAGCATAAGCTCTTAATTTTCCAATGCATTAATTCTAATTATTTCTTTACTCCACAATTTGTTGAATGTTCGTTTAGAGAGTAATGGTTAGTAATTTTTGAAACTGCGTCATTTTGTTTTAGCGCCACTATTATGCATAATTTTATATGAGTGGTTTCTTGAAACTTTAATAAGAGCATTTCACATACAATGCCTTTGGTTGGTGAGATTTTCTTTATTTCTACAGAGGATTATTAAGTTTTAAATGAAGGTTGTAATATCAAAAGGAATTTTCGGAGACTTTAAAAGGTGTATACACAAATGATCGGTATGACAAGCTGAGTTGATTTCGCTCCAAAGTTTTTACACGTCCTTTTCTCACTACCAAACTGCTCATTTTTTCGTCCGTATCGGATCACAATGCATTTAGCTATCATGCGGACTGATGTAATTCAAAGTAGATTCCTTTAATGGAAGAGTGTTTTATTCGACAAGATATTTTCTGAAAATTGGCATAACCAACACTCAACTTTCCGAAGATATTCTTCAGATCAGACAACTGTTATATGCAGCCATTCAAACTTATTGATTTCAATCAAGTCAAAGATGAAGTATATTTGAGATTTATTCATCAATATACAAGTATTTGCTGCTAAAAAAATGTATGTGAAAGATCTTATAGCTTAAGGGCCGAAACTAAAGTTCTTTCTTGTTTTTCAGTGTTGTTGGTACAAAGATTAATAGATGAAATTTGTCATACAAGTTTATAACACTTGCCTTCCTTCTTACCTTCCATAAATCCATGTCATGAAAGTTCCTCTCTGGCTTTTATCCTTTCTTGGAAAACTTTCATAATCTCAAATCGGATCAGACTCTTATTATTTTTACTCTATCGTTCGTATTACCTGACTTGCCCTAAATGACATAGATTTCCGGATGTTTCTATTCACACCGAGTGAAGATTCCATGACGTTTTATAATTTTCCAATTATACCGAAACAAACAAAAATTGTGCCTTAGTATTCAGTATAGTGTAGAGTTGAGTGAAGTAGGGTAGATGATAGATTAGAGAGTTAAGAGTAATCAGTTTAAAGTATACAGTATGGAAAATGGAGTATAGAATGTAAAGAATAGAGTACAGTATACAGAGTATATAGTATATAGTGTATAGAGCATAAAGCAGAGAGTAGAGAGTATAGAGTGTATAGTATAGAGTATAGAGTATAAAGTATAGAGTATAGAGTATAGAGTATAGAGTATAGAGTATAGAGTATAGAGTATAGAGTATAGAGTATAGAGTATAGAGTATAGAGTATAGAGTATAGAGTATAGAGTATAGAGTATAGAGTGTAGACTATAGAGGATAGAGTATAGAATAAAGAGTGTAGGGTGGAGTATAATATGGAGTAGAGAACAGAAGAGGTTATAGAGATGTGTTACTGATGCTCTATGCAAGCATATCTCTGATTAATTAATAGCTGTAAGCAGCTTAGAGTATGAAGTGAATTATTGGTATGGATTAATTGTACTGCTCTAATAATAGTACTGATCAAAATACAATGCAGTAAGAGTATCAAGAATACTCGTAAGAACAGTTATTGTAAGAGTGCCTACATTTGCACAATAGACTGCTGACAACATTATTGCTATAAACATATTAAATCACATTAAATATATATAATTATTGATTATTTTTTATATAAAGTAAGCACATCTTTACTCCCTAATCAACTGCGTTTTCTACACGCAATGCGGTTATACGATACCACGTGTAAGATATTAATTTTCACTTTTGTCTACTGCCTTCAAAGCTAACTTCAAGTAAACATACAAAATCTAATATTCATATATCAAATGCATGCAAAGGGTAGGTGACTCTCTGCAGGCGAACTGTACTATGTATATATGTGTGTAGCCTATAAATTTGCGGTTATTTGAGACAGTTTATGGCTAATGACTTGTGTAAGAGCAATGTTTTCTATTTCAACTTTGCGATTATTTTATTTATTTTATTGTTGTCTCATTCTGGGACTTGCTGCGTATTTATTTCTGGTACCATTTGTATCGAAATATATATGCTACTTATATATTGAGCCAATTGTAATATGATGTAGACTGCCCTACCTTAACTACCGTAACCGAACACCCACTGAAAGCAGAAAACATTGTAAAAAGATAGCTGCCATTTCAATACCAAACAAACAAAAATCACAACAGGCAACAACAAATAGGCAGTAGAAATGACAAAAGTTGTTAAGTTGCATTAAGTTACGCGTATAAATTATCCCTTGCGTTTGCACCTTCGCACGAAAATATACACTTTTGCGGGGGCTGCGGTTCGTTTGGCACGTTTCTGAATTGGCAATTTTATCTCGCGTTACGCAATTTCCCTTCGCTTTAATTTGGTCGTTATGGCAATTTGATCGTCGTTGCGTTGATTTATCGAATGTCGACGAGAGTGTGACATTAATTTGTGTCACTTTGCTTCGGTTACAGTCAAGTGCTTTTTAACTTTTGCTCGAGCAAGTAATTTTATGTCATATTTGCATGTTACTTATATGCTCGTAATACATTTTTAGTACTTTTTTAGCTATTTTGTGGTAAAAGTGAGAAAAGTAGACTAGTAAACATGAACTACATTTTGGGTGCTGTTATATAAACTAATCAAGAGTTGTGCTTAAGTTGTTGCCTACATTTAGGAGCTATTATATAGACTAAACAAAAGTCGTTCTCAATTTAGTGCCTACATTTAGGGTACCTTAATACAGTATAAGCAAAAGTCGACTTAAATACTGCTGTTAGCTGCCTAATGTTTATAACTCATACTATATTTTTCTAGAATACTATCTGAAACTCGTGTATATTGATCTGTAAACATTTGAGGTTAGGCTGTATTGATTGATTAAAGTCACAAAATATCTTAATCAATAGTTCCATGTTCGATACTAGAAAAAATTAAAAAAAGAAATGAATTAAAATTATTATCATTGATAATTTGTCTGTGATTAAAACAGAGTCCCTCATATCCAAAAAATATTTTAATGACTTAAAAATCCTATTGAATCCTGTGCTTCTAACATATCACTTAACTAGCGTATACAATTTTCTTTCCTTGCTTCTTTTCACACGTTGCATTCAAGGTGGAGTCGGAAATACATATTCGTTGCCATGACAACTGATTTTTCTATCTCCACCCACAGTTTTGCTTTAATTTCCCCTTTGTTAATGTTCACGTCTTTTCTTTCGACATGAAGGCCACGTCTTTGTTTGTCTAATTGGTTGAGCACTCTTCCACTTTTAATATTTGCTTTGTTAGGTTTCTCTATTTCTCTTTGTGATTTCAAAATAAAAGCGCATTGTTTTCAAATAAGCATGTTTGCTTATCAACCATTGTGCTCCGGATTTGTTTTGTCTGGCACATTAATAAAGGAAAATTGCTAAAGGTCAGCATGCATTGAGATGAAGCATATTTTTCGTAAATATTCGCTTGCTCTCTCGTTTTTTATGCATGATGGTTTTTTGGATGCGGATGAGTGATTTCATATTCCACACATTTTCGAAAGACAGTAGTACGTTGAGGAGTGAAGTAGCTTCTGCGAAGGAAAGCATTTAAACAATGAATTTTTCACTGTCAGACATAACCAATACTTAACCATTTTATAACTAATGTATAACTATTTAATAACCATTGTATAACTAATATATAACTATTTTATAACCAATGTATAACCATTTTATAACTAATATATAACCCGTTTATAACCAAAACTGAAAATTGTTAAAATATCATTTTTCTCGCACCAGCAAACTTATAGAAAGTGATGTTACGTTATTTAGCATTTTAGGTGAGGAAACACCTTCACGTGGTATTGAGAGAAACAATGGCTAGAAATTCTTGAATAAATCGGTTAATATGTACGTACTACTCTCACAAAGATACTAAATTTTATTGCAATGTTCTCGTATAGATTTGAGTGCTTGTGAGAACATCAGCTACCAGCGACTCAGATTGATACAACACTATCAATACCCTACACTTAAAGTCAAAGTTGAACAAAATACTTCACTAAAAAAAGGAAAAACTAAACAAAAAATCTATATTTTAAGCCTTCTTAGACTACATCATAACTTTTACTAGAGACCACTACACTCAACTGTCTATTTTATGCCATATATTAACATAACGATTTCCTTTTAATATTTACAACTATAATTAATGTTTACAGCTGCGCAAATAAATTTCCTCTAACTGACTTCTTGCCATTTCCAAAACATTACGATTGCTATCGCAATAATTTATTTACCCTGTACATCGGCACTGACAGCTTGTAATTAAAAATAAAACACACAAATCATTACCCATTAAGCTGAGTTATGAAATGACAAATAGAATTTATGATTATTGTTATAGTCTTATAAATGAACATGCTATTTCTAAAGGGTGATTTTTTAAGAGCTTGATAACTTTTTTAAAAAAAAAAACGCATAAAATTTGCAAAATCTCATCGGTTCTTTATTTGAAACGTTAGATTGGTTCATGACATTTACTTTTTGAAGATAATTTCATTTAAATGTTGACCGCGGCTGCGAATTAGGTGGTCCATTCGGAAAGTCCAATTTTGGGCAACTTTTTCGAGCATTTCGGCCGGAATAGCCCGAATTTCTTCGGAAATGTTGTCTTCCAAAGCTGGAATAGTTGCTGGCTTATTTCTGTAGACTTTAGACTTGACGTAGCCCCACAAAAAATAGTCTAAAGGCGTTAAATCGCATGATCTTGGTGGCCAACTTACGGGTCCATTTCTTGAGATGAATTGTTGTCCGAAGTTTTCCCTCAAAATGGCCATAGAATCGCGAGCTGTGTGGCATGTAGCGCCATCTTGTTGAAACCACATGTCAACCAAGTTCAGTTCTTCCATTTTTGGCAACAAAAAGTTTGTTAGCATCGAACGATAGCGATCGCCATTCACCGTAACGTTGCGTCCAACAGCATCTTTGAAAAAATACGGTCCAATGATTCCACCAGCGTACAAACCACACCAAACAGTGCATTTTTCGGGATGCATGGGCAGTTCTTGAACGGCTTCTGGTTGCTCTTCACCCCAAATGCGGCAATTTTGCTTATTTACGTAGCCATTCAACCAGAAATTAGCCTCATCGCTCATCGGACACGGACGCGAAACACATTTCGAACCGAACACTGATTTTGGTAATAAAATTCAATGATTTGCAAGCGTTGCTCGTTAGTAAGTCTATTCATGATGAAATGTCAAAGCATACTGAGCATCTTTCTCTTTGACACCATGTCTGAAATCCCACGTGATCTGTCAAATACTAATGCATGAAAATCCTAACCTCAAAAAAATCACCCGTTACATAATTCGATTGTTAGCCGGCGTAACTGTTGTTGTCATAATGTTAGATCAATAGTTGTAAAGTGCATGTATAGTGTGTTGTTGGTGTGCTAGAATATCGCTGATATTCTATGAGAGATATATACATTCAAATATCAAGTATTGGATTCAGCAAATATTTGTGTGATATGAAAAATATTATTATTAGTAAACTGAGCATTAATGACTATGTCAATATGGTTGAGATAATTTCCAAATAGTGTAGGGTATCATTATTTTTAATAGCTATGACATTTATGCTTCTCTTTCAATACAAATTACAGCAGTTTAGAGAAGCTATTAGTTTCAGTGGCCCATAAAAGCTTCTGATACTCTTTACTACTTAATAGTGACCGTATTTGTTTTAGGTATATATGATACATAATATTTCTGAGAGGTACTGCATATGTAGCTGTCAAAGCAGCTCTTAGATTAACCATATTTGTTTGACAATTCACGATTGACACTTTGACAAGTAATTAAGCAAGGAATGAGCTTCTGGAAGACAAATGCAAGCCTAGAATGTAGCTTGTCTATAAACTACTTATGTCTAGTGATTTGACTTAGTAAGATTTATACAATACTTAGCAAAGAAATTCAAAATTATTATACTTAGCATTTATTTCGAAATTTTCGATTGAATTGCAAGACTTGTTATTTGTGTTTTGATAACAGAAATTAAAAAATCCTTTTTAGTTACACTTAAACTATTGTAAATAAATGAAAAGTAATTTAATTAATATTCGAAGCACTTGAATTTTCTGCGATAATTGAAAATATACCTGACAAAAGTACTACAGCTTTTGCTGCATTTGGTTGTTGTGTAAACAAAAGAAAAATATACAGTAAAATAAAGTAATCATATTTAATTACTTCGTCGTATTCACAATGTGTCTGTGAGTTGACTGAAATAAAATCGGGTTTTCATCCGTGTTAATTCTATTAAAGCCGAGCTCACAATCCAGCTCCTGAAATGTATTAATTTTATGTCAATATTGGCATAACTGTGTTACAAGTGGGGTTATACAGAGAGTGGCGGCAAGAGGAAAAATTAATCAATTTATGTTTTTCGTTATACTATATAATAAAGACTAATTCATGTAGTTTGTAAAAGCGATTGTTATGGGCTTAATGGTGATATGTACAGGACACTTTGTATCTAGAGTTGATAATGGAGAATATATTGTATTTGATCCTGTTGTGACGCTCATTTTATATAAATGTCTAAGCAATCGTTTTGTATACTTATATATTTAGGACATATATTCCAACCAACTCTACTAATCCTGGATTCCCGCGTCCACTTGTTCAATAATTTTCGCAACATTTATCCTAAATTATGAAGAGCTCAGCTTTCATCGTTCTTTAGTCTGATTATGATTCTTGACTTGGAAATATGCTCGGAGGTTAGTTATCAATATTGCTTGTTTTGATATTGTTTAATCCTCCGACTTACTCTCACACTAACTAAATTTCTTCACTTACCTTTAGTTATAATAGTTATAAGTAATTTTAGGAGGTAATTCTCTCCAAATGATACTTCAACACAAATCAATTAGCATCAAATCTCAGCAACTGATTTCTTCAACAACAGCTAACATGCCTCCTATGTTACCGGAGTTGCCAATTCAATTAGTAACTCACCTGACCGGCAGCGTTCTTGCCAGTGTAGAGAGCATTCTTGTAGTGTAGAAATTTGTTCTTATATAACTAAAACGAATGACCACTAAAGGCAAATTCATACGCATAAATATACAAAGTGTCGAAATGTGAGAAAGACTATCCTAAACAATAGCACGCATATAACAGTACCACAAAATACAATATCAGACATATTGCTATGCTGAAATGAACAGACACTCTGGTAGCTGTACATTTGTGGCTTTGGGATAGTGTAAATTGGTAATTGCCTACTCTGAATGCACAAAATCTATCGACGACCAGGCAAGCGGTCACCGCACAAGCGCGTCAGCAGCACACATGGCTGTATAATATACTATACATGTGTATGGTATATATATTTGACTCTCCTCATTTAATTCACTACACTTGTTCATCGGCTTATACTTCATTAAATCAAATTATATTGCATGTCAAGCGTTACGCTGGGGTGATTCGTTGGAAGCCATTGCTTGGAACAACAGCACTAATACTAACAGCAACAAAAGATTCTCAACTAATTCATTTTTGTTGGTATTGCTTTCGAACATGCCACAAGAGGATATTACCACTGCACAGCAGGTATAAACTTAACGGTATTTAGGCTAAAATAATAAATTATCTATGAATTACTATGAAAACGATATATAGACAAATTATATATGCGAATGTGTATAGCACAACTTGCTGTGCATAAAATATAGAGCTTAACCGATGAAGTTCGTATATTTATTAGCTTGAAATCGAAGAGTTGCTCGGAATGATAGTTATAATGCAAAAGCAGGTTGGTATAATGAATAAATTATCAACCTTAGTTCATATGCTCGATATCCGCCTTCAATCTATTCACTATACTTCAGAAAGTTGATTCTAAAAATTATTCCTTTTTTTGGTAGTTTTTAATAGCAAATAATACTACTCAAACTAGGTCAAGAGTGGTTGTCTAACAAAAATTTTTGTTTATAAATTAATATTTACCCTCAAACGGGTGGCAACTTTTACTTATGTAATTGCTAGAGTGATCTCAGTCAGTTGTTTGATAAATATTTTATATAAATGCTCTCGTAGGCTAACATACATAAGCACATTTTCAAGACGTAATCTTTTTATTTAAAATAAATCCAAAATGTCCCATTCCTTGTATTTTTCTTCTTTCCTTTTGTTTTATTTTTAACAAAAAATGGCAACTCTATAGAATTAATAATATTTTTTTACTATATAAAACGTGTCGAATATATGCAATTTAGTATACATTTTATAGTATTTTTTATTAAAAAAAGGTGGCAACTCTGTAAAATTTATTACATTATAAATTCTTTTAAGATATGAATATATTACCTAAAAATTTATCGAGCGAAATAAGTGGCAACACTGAAAATTTAAAAATAAATTTTATCTAAAACGTGTCGAGAATTTACAGTTTTTTTATTTGTCTTCTTTTTTATTTTTTATTACTTTTTTTTAACAAAAAGTGGCAACTCTATAGAATTAAGATGTTTTCTTTTTTATATAAAACGTGTCAAAATATTCAATTTAATACACATTTTATAGTATTTTTATTTAAAACAAATGTGGCAACTCTGTAAAATTTATAACATTATTAATTTTTTTAAGATATAAATATTTTACCTAAAAAGATTCGAAAATTTATCGAATTGAATAAATTCTTTAGTTACCTTGAAACATTTTAATCAAAATAAGTGGCTACACTGAAAATTTAAAAATAAATTTTATGTAAAACGTGTCGAAAATTTACAGTTTTTTGTATTTTTCTTCTTGTTTATTTAAAATTTTTTTTTTAATGAAAAGTGGCAACTTTGTAGAATTAAAAATGCTTTTGGTTTTTTTTTTAAATACAAAACGTGTCTAAAATATCAATTCTATATACATTTTGAAACAGTTTTTTATTTCAGAAAATGTGGCAACTCTATATAATTTGCACTATTATAAACTCCTCAAAGATGTAAATATATTATGCGAAAAGTATCGAAAATTTATCGAATTGAAAATTTATTCAAATCTACTGAAATATTTTAATAAAAATAGGTGGCAACATTAAAAGTATAAAAATCAATTTTATGTAAAACATATTTAACATATGCAATCCAAAATTATACATATATTCGAAAATTTTATGTTTGATGAAAGGTGGCAACTCTATAAAATTAATAGAATTACTAATGCCTTTTAAAGTATATATCGCTGTTTAGGCATATTGCAAACAATTTCCAATTTTTTTGATATTAATTAATTTATGATATTTGCCTTTTAATGATACTTTTCTAAGAACCTTCTTCTGTCTATATAAAAAATCTAAAGTCTATTAGCAAGCGGCTTAAATAAATTTGTTGTTGATTCTTGTGCATTTATTTATAATACTTTGTATTCATATTCATTCGAATGCATTTCTTTAGTAAACTTAAATTACATTCATCGCACCTGGAAATTAAATTGCATTTCTCTCATTAAACTTAACCACTGTACGGCTACGAGTAAGTCCCTCCCCACTCCATATGCCACATAACTCAATTCTATGCTTACACTACGAAAATAGATTATGAATATCTATGCTTACACGTACTTTGTATAATATATAACATGATATACTACATACATATATATAATATTATATACGATATGCCCACAAAAAGAGCAAATATCGCATTGTACACGAAAGGTAAATTCGATTTGAAATATCAACATTTACACAACAGTTTACGTAACTTGATGCCAACGGAAAAGCAGCCCAACTCAATCCTATCCAAACGAACCCAGCCTTAGCTGCGAACCCAGGCTTAGCTGCGAGCAATATATAGAGCAACCCGCCTTACCGTTGTGGCTGCGTGGGCAAATATTATCAAAATGGCTGCTTCGTTTGCCTACAACTGACAGGTATTTAATTAGTAGTGTCGGGAAATCAGTTAGCCACAATCCGAGCGGAAGGTGTGAGGCACAACCAACTAACAACTAAATTTAATTTCTTGTAATCAAGTGAGGCCATTGCCGGAAAACGTTTGTGGTTGCTTTGCGCTGCTTCGGCTGCCAGCTGCCAGATGCTAGATACTGCTAAGCACTGTTATAGCAATGTGTTGGAGTATCGGTGAGTGCAGTGATGCGTTTGCAACGGCAGCAATAACACATTAATAGCAAAGTACTTTGTTGTTGTTGTAATGTTGTAATTGATGAATGACTTAAGCTCATGTTTTATGGCTATAATTGGTTTAGCAGTTGCTCATTTGGGAGAAAGCAGCAGAGTATATGCGAGGTGCTTGAAGAGCGTGGCAGGTACTTAGTTTTGGTATTGTGATTTCGTTGGCCGCAATAGCTTTTACTTGCCTTCCAATTTCCTGTATTTTATATGTATTTAGATTAGCCAGTATTTATATTATACGAGTATACTAGTATACGTTCCAGCTTCGGTTAAGCCAATAATTGAAATCGGTTTTGTTGTACGTATTGAATTTTAAGATTATGAGAACAAATACCAGAAAACTGCAGAACTTCGGAATATATTCTCAAAAATGAAAATATTTCCTTTTCAATTTAAATACAACTTGTGCTTGAGTTTGAGGGAAATGTGATATTCCATGTGAATTCAGAGAGACTAGACTAAAGTATCAGAGGCTTCAGATAGCGACTGGCTTTTGTTGGATCGCCTAATTACATTGATTTAGATTGTGTAGGGTTCCTAAATTATATAAACTCAGTTCATCATCTAAAATTACATAAATCAGATGTCTATCGAGCTTACATATCTCAGATCCAAAGTGTAAAAAAAACGCCTTAATTTTTATATTTCTTATTAACGATTTAGGCTAATAAGTCAGTATCTATAAAACGATCATACTAAAATGAAAATATGGTTTTTTCAATATTGAAATTCCAAAAATGCGTTTAAATCCGTAAGCTATCTACTTTATTTCCCGAAAGTGGTAATTATCTAATACCTCTTCTTGATGCGAGAGAAAGAATCAAGGTTATTCATAGTAAGATTTAAGTTATCGGCTAGATGTGTAATCATTTCTATATTTTGGTTCCTCAAAAGGCTTTATCTGAGCCGCTGTTGTTTCCTTGTTTTGAAACTTTTACGCTCTGGCTTATGAAAAAATTTCCCTCAAAAGTCAAGACCTTTGAAATTAATTTACAGCTCCAAATATTTCATACATTCAAGACAGCAATACTACAATTTATGAATCAAAATACTATATAAAAAAATATTAGAAATTAAGAAAAACAAATATTAGTTTGGCCAAACCAACCAGCGCTCCAATAAATTCACTTTCTGTTTCAAAAATCGCAATTAGTTTTCCAATTTCTATGCAACATGCGCTTGAGGTATATGAGTCGAATGCGAAATTCTTTGCCTGCAGCCAGAGTCGTAGAAATCAGTGTAAAGCATGCAAAATTGAACTTTTTGCCAGCAATCAAAATCAAATAGTTTTGTTATTGGTATGTTTGCAGTGTGAATACTTTGCGGTTGGCTTTGCGCTTGCCAAACAATTTCACTTTCATTTGAATTCACATGTGTACATATGTATGTGTTTATCAGTTGAAGCATTTGTTTTTATTTCTGTCGATTAAATTGCGGTTGAGTTAGACTGTATTTTTTGTGTTGGCTTGTGCTGCACTGCAACTACCACAGCCCTGGGCTAAGCTGCTTCCGTCGGAGCTTACCGTTGACCTGAAAGCCTACATCCAGCACATGTATGTACAACATGTATGTGGAGTTCGGTGTACACAAGCCGCAAAAATAACATAAATATGTATGTGCCTCTGCAAATAAGCAGAGACAGTGGCTCACCCGTTGCCCTACTGACTGAAATAAATTGAAGCAATTGTCTGTTACTCATACGCCATGGTGCACGCGAAACGTGCTTGCGCTTGAGTGTTTGCACTTGCACGCAAAACAAATAAATATATTATGCAATTGTAGCTGTTTGCTTAAATGTGCGCGCTTGTGGTTATACAAAGGTGTTTGTATATTTACTATGCGCTTACGGCAATTTAATAATATACCAAGCGGTTGCTTTGGCTTTGCTTTTGTGTGGAGTTCACAAATATTATATATTGACCATTATAGATGAGAAATTTAATGTCGCATTTAATTTGAGCAATATATAGCGGTGTTTATGCGTATATATATATATATATATATCTAAATCTTTTTTTATATAACTCATTTGCTCATACATACTATATTCTGGTTTTATATATCTGTTATTATCGCAAAAGTTCAGTCTTCACGAATTTGTGAAAAAAAAATATTTTTAATATTAAACAGTATCTTCATGCTTTAAATTGAAACATTGTTTGGTTTTTATTTGTTGAAAATACAAAATTTTACTAGAAAGCGAAACTCATTGCTCGCATTTAACCACAATTGACATTTTCGACCGGTTTCTCAAATGACTCAAATTGCAAAAGCTGTTGCAAGTCAACCGATCTATTTAGTGAATGATCATTTCATTTCATTCATATACCAGGCATTTTTGGCTTCTATTGTTTGACTTTTGTTTTCTATTTAAATTACAAATATATAGAAAATTGTGCTCATGGAAGTATGCACACCTGCTGATTTACTCAACTTGCTTTTGTCTTTATATATCCTTATATGATTTTCATAACTACCTTTTTGGTTTTTTTTTTGGCCAAAACGCAATTAATTTTTTGCAATTTTATACTCTTGCAACATATTGTTTTAGAGTATAATAGTTTTGTTCACCAATCTGTTGTCGGTATCACCTAAAACTAGTCGAGTTAAATAAAGTGTTATATATAATATATAATATATAATATATAATGATTAGACAGTTCAAAATCCGAGTGACTTCTGTCCCTCCACGGCAAGGGACACCTGTAAAATTATATATATTAATTTGTATAAAAATGGGCATGACCCAGTCCTCTGATAAGCGTCACATACATATCTTTCAAATCGTTTAAACCAAAATAGCCAAGTTTACTCAAGATAATTCCTAGAAGAATAGTTTAAAAACGAATGAAATCAGAGTATAACTCCGTCAATTTCCGGAAGAGCTTTCACTTGACTTAAAACTGTTCCAGTAGAGTAATCGTTTAGCTAGAGAATTCACACGAAGCTAAATCGAAGGAACAGCGATCTCTTTTCATGAATAGCTTCACGAAAACGACGCATAAAACTCAAGTAGTATTCTTTCTTGACAGTTTGGCCGGCTAAAGAGTATTCGGAGAGAACCACACCTCGATAATCGGAGAAAATTGTCAACATAGCTTTGATTTTTGATCAGCTTTGTCATGGTTTTTCGGCTTCGGATCACCTTTGCCACAGTATTCAACCAATTGATACTCTTTTTCAGAGGCTTATATATAGATCCAAGACTCATCGCCAGCAATAATAACTATCAAGTTTTTCAAAAAAAACTTAGTGATTTCGGAACCAATCGTCACATTTCTTAAGCCCAAATGATCTTTCAAGATGATCGTGATCCCTCCGATATTCCAATGATACCAGTAAGATCTTTGACAAACAATTTTCGATTGTGAAGCATTTTATTGATGTGTTGGTCGACAATTGAGGTCAACTTATGATCCTAGATCCTCTTCGAATAATTTGTACAAAAAAGGCTTTCTCACAACAAATAATTATCATCGAAGACCTCTTTTACATTCAGAACGTTTCGGCATCATGAAATAGATTCCGAACACACACTTTTATGTAACTTCTTTCTTTATTCACTTCAGAAAGACAAAGATGTACCAAGCACTACTGATTATTTTGCTGTGACATTTGACGCAGATGTTATTGAAAGTCATACCAATAAAAAAAATACTTGGACTATTCAGGGTTTTCGTGCGAAATTTAAACTACAAAGTTTATTTTTTGCCCGCAGTAGTATAATTGAAATGAAGAGATAATCCATTCCTGATAATAGTGTGACTGTGTTTCACAAATGTGTTGAGTCGGGTCAGTAGGTCCCTTGGTTTACGTATATTTATATAGAGATTTTCGAGTATCCGGGTGACTTTATACCACAAAGATCGGCCAATATGTTAGTTATCTCAATGGAAAGGTTAAAGCTTGTTCTACTCCTAACAGTGCCTAAAAAGTACAAAATTGGGGGAAACTAGACCCCTATCCGGCTGACTTTACTCCTTATGTTTGGTGATTGTATTTGAGACAACTTGGATTCATTTATTAGATTGTGGCCTTTTAGCTACATGTAATATTAGCAAAAAATAAATACAATCGGATCAATACTATCTCCTAAGAGCTCAAGCTTTCGTCAAAATTAACTCAACCTATAATTATAGATATATTAAAACATGTGAAATTGGTCTACGAATTATCCAAATTCCCAAATAGTACTACATACATATAATTATTTTCGTTTCGTTGGGATTTCCTCTTGTTGACATTACCTACACCTTAAGTTATTTACCTGTCTTTGCTCCTGGCAAGTTGTAAGAGTATGAAAAGTTCGGTTACACCCGAACATAGCCCATCCTTACTCGTTTTAATATTTGATTTAAAAGTATTTTTGGAAATTCGAAAAGTCAAAAAGATAATCACAATATTCTCAAGTCACTCAATTGGTCTGCTATTACAACATTTACTGTATTTTTGCAGAATCTAGAAATTATGTAAGCACTTAATGTGTTCTGAATTCTAAACTTAAATACCTAGAATTTACTTATGCAGATATCTTGATATATTAACACCAGTAAATCAAACTATATTTAATACTATTTAACATCTTCTATTTACATTAACATCTCATTAGCTTACTTCTCTCCCCAACCCTTTCTCATTCAACGCCCAATATTCCCGTATTATCATAGTAGCACCGTTATTTCCCTTGCACAAATATAATTTGTGAAATTAATTGAGAGCTAAAATATTAACTCTGATTTATTTCGCCTTAGTGTGATACAATTTGTAAATTTCGCGCAACAAATTACTCAACTAATAACACACGGATACCAGGGTGCTACACTGCGTTTACGTAACCTAATATGAATCCATATATTTGCGCCGTTCAATTACTAAATATTTTAAAGCTATTTAACCGCACTGAATTCCGTAATTTTCATGTGAGCACTCGCTACTAAATCCATATTTATCTGCAAACTTATGCACTATCTGCGAAGCTTTCAATTACCAGCAAATGATTTGCTATATTTTGCGAAAATCACGTGCGCTCCCATGCAGTGGCGAGCAGCCACCAACACGCATACAAATAATCGATTGCTTTGTAAGAGTTTATGTGTGTGTGTATGTGTTGGTTTGCCAAATAAGCAACAGCTACAGCAAATTGAAATGATTGCATTTCTGTAGCTTGGCTGGAATGGAAGTGTTGGCGGGTGGCATGGCAAGTGTGAAAAGCGCGCGCTGGTTATGGGTATTTATGACGGCTAGTTAAGGCAGTGGTGCATGCAACCTCTGCGTATTTGTTGCACATCTGATTTAGAAGTTTCCGTGCGTGTGTTTGCTGCAGTTTTGGTGCGAAAATCTGCTGATATTTGCTTTCCAAAGTCGAAAGCTTCGTTATAAGTGTGTGAATGTGTGAGTGTAAAGTCAAGAGATGAGTATGAGTTTCATATAACGGTGAATGGAGAAGGTAGACCAAAAATGTAATGAAGTTTAGTTTTAGCTAAAAGATAGCTGAACTGTAAAAAACTTGACTTCTAACTTTTTTTTTGTGATGGAGACTCGAAGACAGGCGAGGTTGGATTGAGCGAGACTTCAGATTCTGCTTAATTTAAGAATCGGGGTATCATCAACAAGCATTTCTACTGCCTAGCCTATTGCAAATAATTCCATTTCAATATATTTAATGATAATTTCAATAATAGTGTGGAGCAAATCTATCGATTATAACTACAGATATCGTAAAAATCTAAAATTTAGATCCTAGAAAAATCAATTTACGAGTCTATTTTGTCACAGCATTGAAACGACTATAATTTTGAAAACTGCTTGAATTTTGAAAATCTTGAAATTAGAAAAGAACTTGAAGTTTTCCAAATTCCTGGTCAGAATGGTCCAGAATACTACTCTCAAAAATCGCTGATATTTCCTGAATCTCATTGTGAATAGTAGTATAGTATTTGGAGAAGAGAAAAGAGGACTTTCAAGTAGATTTCTTCCCGGATCAACAACATATTGAACGCCGTTCCTATTAGCTGCCGTCCCGTACATTGTGCCACATTCCTTACCAAGCCATTGCTGTTGGTTATCAGCTTCGCAGAATCTGGCAGCATAACGCCAATAGCAAATCTCATTTAATATTGCCAGCGATTTTCATGTATTTGTCGGCTTTGCTTCCAAGCTTGTTAGCGTTAGCCGCGCTGTACGCCATTACGCTGGCAAGAGGTTGCCAACTGCTGGCTCAAATTGTGCACGCGAAGCACAGCACATTACATTAGTTGCAATTGCGTTGAACATATTTGTATGAATGTGGCAAAAGTACAGTTCATACTCGCAGCATCAACACCATTCGCGCCGCAGTTGCAACAGCTTGCGCGCACACTATTTTTGATTGTTGTTGTTGCTACTGTTTCTTCAGCTGATTAAAATTGTCGGTGGCTGACGATAATATAAGCCCCCGCACCAGCAAGCAAGCTGCAACAGCAACAATATGCGCAATTGCCGCAACCGAAGCTGCACGTGCGCAGCTTTACTCAGACTTTGGGAGCAAAGCAGACTACAAAAACACCGGCACGGAAAGCACAGCGCAGAGACACAATCAATTGCGACCGCAAAAACATGTCTCTGCCATTTAGAGAGATGTGCCAGTAGAACGCCGCGCCGACCACCGCCACACCCGGCAGCGCGCACCAGCACACTCGCCGCTTACACAATGCCAAAACGCCACAAATGCCACATGGCAACTCTGCCACCACGTTGAGGCAATAAGCAAGTGATTGTTTGCGTGTTGCTCTCGCTTGTCTGCTGCATTTTGTTCGCATATTACGTGCGAGCGCAGTTTGCGCATATTTGTTGTGCTGACTTTCCGTACTTCCTTATGTAATATGCCCTCTAATGGCGCTGGTCGGGACCATTGGGTGCGCTAAGTTTTTCAACTTGCTTATGCTTTTATGTTCTTCGTAAATTCTGCAACTTCTTCTTTATTTGTTGACTCGTTCCATGCTGGAAGTTTCTGCGTGGCCACATGTTGTGGATATTTATATATCCAGCATTATTGCTTGGCTGCCTCAGCTTTTCCTTTGGAGTATACGATCTCACGGAATATTTGACATCTTAAAAGTGATTGTCTGGCGATTTGTTTCGTATGCAAGCACATGCCGTGTAAGTTTCCTATTTTCGCGGTAATGCACTGCAAATCGACTTTCCGATGCACTAAATTGGCAGGCGAGTTCAAAGTTGTGAGATGATTTGCAATTCATGTTTGGAAAAATTTTGAATTTTTTCTTTGTCACTGCTTTTTGGGGAAAATGCGAAGTGTATGTATCCGAGTAGAGGTTATAACTATCGTTAGATAATTCATACCCTGTCTTTCTAACACTATGACTTTTTATAATTTGCGTAACTATATTATATTTCTTCCTCTTTATTGGCTAAGACGGCTATAAGCGAGTTTACAACAGCGCGCCAGTCTTTCTTTCTTTTCACTGTTGGGCGCTAATTGGAGATTCCAGGCAAAACCAGGTCCTTCTCCACTTGATCCCTACAATGGAGTGGAAGTCTTCCTCTTCTTCTGCTTCCCCCGGCGGGTACTGTGTCGAATACTTTCAGAGCTGGAGTGTTTTCATCCATTCGGACGACATACCTAGCCAGAGTAGCCGCTGAATTTTAATTCGCTGAATTATGTCAATGCCATCATGTATCTCATACGGCTCATCATTCCATCGAATGCGGTGCCGTGACCATTGCGCAAAGGTCCACAAATCTCTCGCAGAACCTTTCTCTCGAAAGCTCGTAACGTCGACTCATCAGTTGTTGTCATCATCCATGCCTATGCACCAGCGACTTATAGAGTTTGGTTTTTGTTTGTCGAGAGAGAACTTTACTTCTCAATTTCCTAGGCTGACGTTGTCGTTAGCGTTGATGCCTTATCCAGTTTGGAGAAGGCAGAACTTACGGCAAATGCAAAGGCTAATGATGTCAATATCATCGGCATACGCCAACAGCTGTACACTCTTATAAAAGATTGAGATCTTCTGGATTCACCTCGGCAGCTCGAATTTTTTTCTCCAGCAGCCGACTGAAGAAGTCGCACGATAGGGAGTCGCCTTGTCTGAAACCTCGTTTGGTATCGAACGGCTCGGAGAGGTCCTTCCCGATTCTGACGGAGCTTTGTGTGTTGCTCAGTGTCAGTTTACACAGCCGTATTAGTTTTGCGGGGATACCAAATTCAGACATCGCGGTTTAGAGGCAGCTCCTTTTCGTGCTGTCGAAAGCAGCTTTGAAATCGACGAAGAGATAGAGTGTGTTGATTCTCCTTTCACTGATCTTTTCCGAAACTTTGCGCATGGTGAATATCTGGTCCGTTGTTGATTTACCAGGTCTAAAGCCACACTGATAAGGTCCAATGGGGTCCAGTGGGCTTTAATCTTTCACACAATACGCTCAATGAAACCTTATACGCCGAGGTCTCTCTTTTTGTGGATTGGGCAGAGTATACTTAAATTCCAATCGTCGGCATTCTTTCGTCCGGCCATATTCTACAAAGAAGCTTATGCATGTTCTTAATCAGTTTTTAGCAGCCGTGTTTGAATGGCTCGACCTGCAATCTATTGGCCCCGCCGCTCTGTTGTTCTTCAGACGGTTAAGTGCTATTCGAACTCCTTCATGGTAGGACAACGGAACGTCTGCTCCATCGTCATCGATTGGGGAATCGAGTCCGCCATCTCTTAGTGTTACGCTTTCAGGCTAGGAAGTGTTCCCTCCATAATTTTTGGAAACTTTGCTCATCAGCAGATCACCTCTGTAGACTCTAGAAGAGTATGTTCTGGTCTTGAAACCTTCCGCTGCTAGTCGTCGTAGGTTTTTTTGTAGAATTTTCGAGGGGGTAATCCCCTGTCGGCAAGTTTGTTAAGCTCTTCGTACTCACGCATTTCGGCCTCCTTTTTTTTTGTCTAAAAGTGGCTTTCGCTTCACTCTTCAACTCTCGGTACAATCTCAGTAATATTGAGCTCTACACTTGCATATGAAAGCATAAGAAAAGTCTAACAACTAAATACTGATTTTCGCTTTGGATGAAGTTACGAAGAACTGCATATTTTCTTTCCATTAAATATTGCAACAACACTTCTAAGTGAGCAAGAGTGAACTCGAGATTCGACTTTAATTAGAAAAATCTCTTCTTGTATGCCCGCTCAACCGTTCCGGCCTTTTCCAGCCAAACAGAATTGCCTTCCGCACCACTACACGCAAACGAATGGTTGATCTAAGGCTTGGAAATGTGATTTTCACAATGTCCTTGACACGCTAATTGTTCCGCATAGTTGACTTTGCAGTTTGCAATGCTCTATAAATGTTTCCAATGTACCGTTAGCCTGCTGCACTAAGCAATCGTGTACTTGTGTATGTGTGTAATTTAGAATTCTCGCAACGCTTAGAGTGATGCGTCAAATGGCTGGAATGGCAGCACTGCAGACAATGGAAAATCAACTTTAAAATGCTGCCTTTAACGGCGCTAAGGTTGAGTGCATACTAAACTGCACGTACTTACATGTAGATGTAGTATATGGTGTGTCTGAGTGCATTTTACATATATATGTATGCGTGTGTGTTAGTTGTATGTGGCCGGCGACAAGACAAATGCATCTTCATCCTTCAAGCCATAAAATATGCTCGGCAGTTCATATAAAGGTCACATGCGTAAAAGCACAATGTTTCGGTGTGCCATGACAACTACATACACGTACCTATACCCACACATGTATGCTGCCACGACTGCTTGCTAAAAATTCACACACTCACGCACACTTGGGCAATACATGTCGTTCGTTCGTGAATACTTTGTTTGCCCAAATATGCTCATCAGCAGTGCAGTATTTCTTCTTGTGTTCAGCCAGGGCAGCGCCCATGAAAATTCTATGAAGCTCGCTATTTATACACATACATACAAATTCGCTCCACTGTCATGTATACATATTTGTGTGTGTGTGCTGTGTTGTTGTAATTTCGGTTGTTTGCTTGTAACCCTAACTCAAGTTAAGATGTACACTGAAATTGCTCTGTGTGTGTCTGCATAGGTTAATGGTTCCAGCATAAAGCAGCTGCAACAACACTCCTTCTGCATTGCTGGTCAGTAGTCTCCACGTGATGCCAAGGCGCCGTCATTCCCACACACACATATCTCTAAGGCCAACAGCAACTAACTAAGTATTTTGTTATTGTTATAGTCCAATCTCTTCTCTACGACGCTGCCTTTGTCCTCTTTCAGCACACATGCTTGCTGCCCACATGCTGTTGGAGGCGAAAGAGTTTGGGTAGCGTTTTGTTTAGCATCTTGTTGGCCATAAAGTTGTCCATTGCTTTTATAGCTCAGAAAATTTGCTTCTAGACCTTTACTGCTTGGAAAGCTGTTGACTCCAGCTAAGGCATTTTGTAGATTAAGTTGCAATTTTACTAATTTTTTCCTTCATCATTTCGCTGTTGTTGTTTTCTTGTCATCAATGCTTCCAGCGTTGTTGCATATTGCTTTTGGTGTTGTCGTGGTTTGCTTTTGTTGTTACTTTGTTTGATTTTATTGCTGTTGTTGTGCTTGATTTTTTGTTGTTGTTGTGTTTGATTTTTTGTTGTTGTTGTATATTATCATTGTTGTTGCTTGCTGTTTGCCTATTACACCATCGTTGCATAGTAACAACAATCCCTGCCTTTAGTTAGGATTTGCTGCGTTGGAAGTTTCGTTGAGTTGTGATTCCAGGGATCTGAGCTCTTTCATTCTTCGATGATTGATTTTCTAAGCTATGCTGCTTTTCTTCACCTCCGTTTTCGGTTACTGCATGTATGTTGCATGCATTCCTCGTTTATGCCTCAATTGTTAGCTCATGCAATTAAAAATTCAAAGAAAGACCTATGTGCTGTAGTATGATTAAGTAAACGAGAAAGCAGAGGATTGCCACGAAGAAGATCACTTTACTGCAGATACTGGTATGAAGAGTTTTGCTTTTGTGAAAGTAGGATCACCATTGCCCAATTTGGTTAAACTCTCGTATTTGATTGGTTAGACATAGTATTGCGAATCAGTCTATCTGTAGTGTAAAACACATGAGACATCTTTCTTTTCCAGTCAAAAGACTTAAGGTTTGGTAATTGCGAGATCTCTGAAAAAACCTAAACAGAAATTCCTTCGCATATCGTAGTTTTCTTGAAAGGTATAAAAGGAACAGAATTGATTGATGATTGACTGTGATTTAAAATTTGATTACTAATATTTTATTCACCTACTTGTAAGACACAGTGATTAAGTTTATTTTCGAAAAGTGAAACTTTACTATTTTTGTGGCTACCTCAGTGGAATTCAAAGTGTTACACCAGTTTTCCAGCTTTAAATACCATTCTATCTGATGACTAGCTAACAATTCGCCTTAAGAAAAATAATCATCTATATATTATTTGTTTACCATCAGCACCTGGTGGCTCCTTACAATATTATTGCATATCCGAAGTGGTAATGATAAGGATGACTATCAGCCACTTCAGTAGGTTTTGGGCCGTTTGTAATAAGAGCTATTTGATACATTAAGACATTTTAATCGTTAGCCATTTACTCTTCTTCGTTTTCAATTATCAATCACAAAAACTGTGTTTCCATCACTTGCAGTTTCAAGATAATGGTGGAAGGCGGAGTTTTCTATCCTAGTCTATATTTCAAACGGAGGTGACTGCAATTTTTTGTTCAACTTGTTCGAGTGCCAGGTCGCAGCGCAATCTCTGGAAACTGCAAAGTTTGCTGGAAAGAATTCTTATTCCAGTTAGCGGATTGGAAACACGTTGGTTCTACGCTATCCTCTTATGCTTCAGCATTAGATCTGTGGATCTTCCGTGAGTTTGGAAAACTCTGACTTTTGAGAGTTGCTTATAAGAGACCGCAGGCAGTATTTGAATTACTTGCTCTTAACAGGCTTCATTTCTCCGCGAAGGTGGGTTCTGTGACTGGACACGATATAATAGTCTCACATGCAAGGCTTCATTATCTTGTAAGAAGCACGCTGTCAAAGCTGCAAGGAGGAAGGCGAAGTGTTAATACCAGGTTTTTCAATAAGTTTTGTCGTTTGATAAGAAAACCAAAATTTTATGATTCAAAATACACTTTATTATTCAGTATAGTCTCTCTGAATATTAAAATACTTGCTTCAACGATCGTCCAATCTGTGGATCCCATCCCGGAAGGTCTGCAAAAGATGCTTCAACAGCCGTAATGACCTCTTCATTTGATGAAATACGCTTGCCATGATTACATTTTTTGAGTTCTAGAAACAAATGAGAGTGCTGGTGGGCAAATCTGATGAATACGGCGGAGGCTTTAACAATTCAACTTTAATTCATGGATGTTAGCCATTGTCAAAATGCTCTTGTGAAACGGTACATTGACCTGATGAAAAATTATTTTTATACCCTGAACAGGGTATATTAAGTTTGTCACGATGTTTGTAACACCCAGAAGGAAGCATCGGAGACCCTATAAAGTATATATATAAATGATCAGTATGTTGAGCTGAGTCGATTTAGCCATGTCCGTCTGTCTGTATATATACGAACTAGTCTCTCAGTTTTTAAGATATCCTTTTGAAATTTTGCAAACGTCATTTTCTCTTCAAGAAGCTGCTCATTTGTTGGCACGACCGATATCGGACCACTATAACATATAGCTGTCATATAAACTGAACGATCGGAATCAAGTTCTCATATGGAAAAGTTTCGCATTTAACAATGTATCTTCACCAAATTTAATAGATTATTTTCTAGGGCAAAAATGTAATATCCGGGAAAATTGTTCAGATCGGTTAACTATAGCATATAGCTACCATACAAACTCAGCGATCGGAATCAAGTTCTTATGTTGACAAGATATATTCACAAAATTTGGTATATATTATTTTCTAAGGCAACAGTGTAATCTCCGAAGCTTAGCTTCCATACAAACTGAATACATAGTTACTAACAGAAATGCACCTGTGAAGGGTATTTAGCTTCGGTGCAATCGAAGTTAACGTTTTTTCTTGTTTCGTCTGCAAATGTGGTCTTTTTTTCGCAAATTTTTTCCTTCAATGGTTCAAAAGGTTGCAATAATATTAAGAATTAATTATTTTACCAGTTTGCAAGTAATCCACTAACAAAATTTCTGATGTAATAAACTTGTTGACCGATTTCCGGACCCTACTCGTTTCGAAGCCGAACAACCGGGTTCACACCACTTTTTAGTCACTTGTTTTGATCCAGAATCATGGTGATAGACCTAAGTCTCATCCGAATCGACACACGAAAACCACTTTATTTTTTTTTTAAACGCTTTAAATGTTGCTGAGAAAGTCGCATTCGAATGTGTTTCGTTCAATTGTTAGCGAATGCGGCACCCATTGTGCACAAAGCTTTCTAAAACCCAAAATTTCACTTAAAATATGGCTTACACTGCCTAGTGATATGTTTAGAGCCTCTACTAAATCTCTCTCAGTCAATCGACGATCTTCCAAAACCATATAGTGTATTTTGGTTATGATTTCTGGTGTTGATGTAGTTTTTGGACGTGCTTCACGTGGATCGTCGTTAAGGCATGTACGACCACGTTTAAATTCAGCAACCTATCTTTTTACTATTTTAATTGTAAGTGATAACTATTGTCCACACAATTTTAACATTCGTTCGTGAATTTCATTTGGTGCTATAGCTTCAAAAACTAAGAATTTTATCACTGCGCGATATTAAATTTTTTCCACTGTAAAAAATACTGAGTCACGGTGTGACACTAAATGGCTGGTAAACAAAGAATGTATTGACAGCTTGAAATGCAGCTTCATATACGTGAATTGGGCTCGTAGCAACGCCCTCTCTTATCGAATGAGGAAACTTATTGAACAACCTGGTATCTAGTATTTTTCTTCTATCTGCCTAGCCTTTTCCTTACTGATATTAAAATATCTCGTTAGACAAACCTTGTGTGAAGTGAATCGGATTGAAATTAGTCGTCTAAACAAATTTCTGGTTGTGAGCTTGCATTAGCTTCAGGGCGAAGAGCATATCCGTTACTCTAATATAACTGTAGCACTTGCCGTTAATGGAATAGCTCTATTTAACAGAAGTTTCGATAAAAATAAACTACTGAAGTTTTTGCTTTTTCTTCTTCTTTGAATGCTATTTAAGCTTATAAGAAATTAGTCTCATTTTCTGCTTCTGCTTTTTTTTCTTGGGATCATATAACTTTTTCATTGTTACATTGAAATATTTCCTTCATAATTTTAATGGCCGACAAAAGTAGGACAAATCCAGTCACTGAAATGTGCAAAGCATGACAAATACTTTTTGATGCAATCAAATACGACATTTTCACTGATGTGATTAACTTGGTGCTATAGAGGCTAATAATTTTATCCATGAAACCATAATCGAAATACCTAACTAATAGTAAACGCAATACATGATTTTTTCTAAAAATTTTCTCTTTAAGAAACGTTAAATGACCTGATTAAAAAATTCGTCTGGCCATTGTAATTTTGTCTTTTTCAGGAGTAGCCGCGTGTAATGAGATGAGTTAACCCTAAATATTTTCCCCTCCTACTTTCATACATTTATTCACTGCAGTCCAATTGCATCACTTAATTTTTTATGCTTCGCAACTAGCAACTATTTACAACCCTCAGTTTTCAGCGACAATTGCTGGACATCTCGGCTTTTCACCATAGCCAAAGTACGCGCCACTTAGCTACTGCTTCACCAGCGTTGAATGGAATATAGTTGTGTTGGAGCGAGTTCATTTCATTGAGAGTGCAGCTGAGCTGTAAGCCCCAATCCCATAATTCGTCCAAATAAAATATAATTTCTGTGAAGTCCACAGCCGTTCTCCCCCCTCCAAAAACTAGACACTCAAATGCTGAACTGCAATGTGGTGAGTGTCCACTTTGCTGACTTTTGACTGTCCTCGCAGTCGTACAGTCGTAAAATTTTACGACAGACAGCCGCATTGAAAGCATGAAAAGAATAATAGAAAACGGATGGATAATACAAAAAGCTGGGAATGAAAACTTAGCCCATTCAATGCGGTTTATTTGTGGGCGAAATTTATCGATTCGCATTTCCCGAAATTAAGTTTTATCTCCCGCTATACTTTCATAAAAGTAATGGCAGCGGAAGATTTTGTCATAGACGCAGCAGTAACGGTGATTGTGTTATTGCGGTAATTGTTGCTGGTGTGCGCTGTTGCTATTGTTAAGGTAGCGGAAAACTTTTTCGTGCGCCAAGTGTGCTCTTCTGCGCCTCCTTGGGTTCATCCTTTACATTTTGTATAAAATTTTGTATACATATATTTATTTATAGTGAATATATGTATTATAGCTGTGCGTTTATGCGTGCTCACATGCTCATTGGGTTGTTGTTGTACTTTGTAAAAGTTCGAGATTTTCGATTTTCCACTTTCCAAGCGCCACATGTGTGCGTTTATTTTGATTTTTGATGCTTCTCCAATGTTTGCGTTTGCCATGCGGCTTCCTTATTTGTTTCTTCTCAACTTTTTTGCTTTGTTTGTGTTTGCCACTCTCCCACTCCTGGCGTGGCCTTCCGCTTGAGTAGCAGCCGTTCTAAGCGTTGCCAAAAAGTTTAATGGAAAAAGTTGCTGTCGCCGCACGCAAACATCCTTTTCTCAGCAACTTCGAGCTGCTCGTCATTTTCTTTTTAGAATCTTCTCCTTTTTTTGCATACACTTTAGGGTTAATGCGTTGATTTAAAATTTTCAATTGTAATTTCAACCCTTTCGATCGGAATTTAAATATTCGACGCTTTCGGAATATATAAATAAATATCTTAAATCGAACAGTTGAGATGGCAAAAAGTGGCAACGCGCTTTTAACGGTACAACAAAGTTCATGTTATGGTAATGTGTGCCATAGGGACGACTTTTGATACTTCTGAAAGTCATTCTCAGTCAGAAAATGCATATTTAGCAGAATTATCGAAGTTGTTAAACTTCAGTAATTTTATACGAGTTTGCGATAAGCCATTATTTTAGTATACTTTTTGGCGTCGATTGTATTATGAAGGGGTTTAGCAGAAAATTATGCATCATTAATGATAATTGTGGTGATATTTTATAGAAAAACTTCAATAATATCATATTTGTACTTACATTAGTTAAAATTTATAAGCAAAAGCCTTCAATTTTTACACTCTTATAATCTGTCTGACCTAGATGAGCTTAGTCGATTATTAATAATAAAAATAAATAATAATCGATTTCCATATAACTGTGCTATTCAAAACTCTTTCTGATACATTGTTTGTATAGATTACTTAGAGGTCCAGCATAATTAGTGGATTTAAATTTCATCTAATAGTATGTTAAAGCACAGTTTCAGGCGTCATTTTTTAACACATGAAATCCAGTTCATAACATTCTCTTCGCGTCTTTCTAGTCAGTCTGATAGTTTGTATGCAAAATCGTCCTTCAACCGCGTTTACTTTTCATATAATCTGGTTTTGAAAGCGATCAGCTAGATTTCAAGGAAGAACTAAAAAGTTTCTGTTCCACTTCACAATGTGGAACGATAGGCATTCTAGGGTCTCCAGGAAATTATTCAAGACTCATTTTTGTGGCTACTGGCGAACGGAATGAGCTCACAAGGTAGTGTGAGCTACTTCCTCTATATTTCTAAGCACGGATTAAGTGTATTAAGTTCGCATTAAATTTTTAGTTTTGTTAACAGAAATCAGAGGTAAAGAACAGCTTAGCTTTGACTATGTACTATATATATAGAAGAAAAAAAGATTGAAAGTGCCCAGAAAAATTGCTATTGCGTTTTTCTAGAAAAAAATATTCATCAAAAATGGCAATGTATATATTTTCATGGCTAAGATCTAAGCTACTGATTTCCACATTTCCTGGTGAGCTTCGAGCAAATACAAATACTATTACTACAGAAAATACATTGCTAATATTTCATTGAAGATTCAGTGATGAATGTGTAAAAAGTATTAGGCAGAAAATTATAAACAAAACTTTAACCTAGCAGCATGGATTCAACCTTTTATTTTACCGGGACGGATTTTACCGGAACGGTCAATACGTTTATCCCAAACATATAGAACTATGAAAGCTGTTTGCGAAATCCCCTTCGAAACGGAAATTTCGAAGAAAATATCAGCGACTCATCTTCTGCAAACATTTTCCTCAGTAAGTCATGAAATTATTCTTTTTACAGATGAAAATATTTAACAAGATCTAAGCATACACTTCCAAAGACACAAAATATGTTATTTCAAGGGTTCAACGTGGTTAACATCCAGCGGTTGTAAAGGCTGGGTTGGTAGTCTCCTGTAAAGGTGTTACATGTGTACATTATTGGAAAAAGGAGGTTAAAAATTTGCCAAAGTGTAAGAGCAAGATGGTTTAAAGAGCGTAGTAAAACAGTTAAGCAACATTTTGTTTTGCTGCAGTGCATTGGATCTTCTAGGAAGCTGCTGCTTCAGTATACAAGACAAAAACCACGTAGCAGTGGCTTAAAGCACTTTTTTTATTTTCATAGCGACAGCTGATTAAGCGTATAGAAGTGCAGGGTTGGAGAACATGGTCTATCGAATACTCCGAGGAAATTCGCAGATATCTTTGATTCGAGCGACGTCGTTAATACCAATAAAAGCTATACGTGTTGGCTATACATCAATGGCCGCATTTTTTCAAGGCTTGAAGGCTTTTGTGAAAGCAAAAGATTATTATTTCGATGATAATTTTGTAATAAGAAATTTTTACTCACATATTCGGATTTAGCTACCCAAAATAGGCGATTAACAGTCCCCAACAACATAACCGCAAAATGTAAGCTAGGGTTATTATTGTAATATAATTTATGTCTATGACCTTAAGTGCTTATATAGGAGTTCTGATAGTTTGACTATTTTTAAAAATATTTATATATTTTTTTAAAGTATTATTATTGTTTTTATATTTTTTCAGGTAAGCAAGACGTAAATGTGTTGTATCAACTCCAAAGGTGGAAATTTTTATCCAAAACTATGCTGGTATGGTAATTTAATGAAAAAATAATGCAAAGAACATCATTTAATGCTTACATAATTAATTTAAAAAATTAAAAAAAAATATTAAATTTCCAGTAAAAATAATATCGGAAACTGTTAAAGAAACATAATTCAATTTGAAACGAAAAAAAATCCTATCTCCGATATTTCCATTATACCCCACCATACAAAAAAAAAAGTCATTCATTATAAAATCCCCGTTACTTGTTCACCTCTCAGCGTTTATTATTTAACATTTCACTTAATTTACTTGGCATCTGCTTGATAGCACAAGAAATAGGGGTTAAATAGCGAACAGAAAAAAGAAGCACAATAACGATACAATTCTTCTCGGTTTCCGTTGAAGCCCAATGCCGCCTAAAGGCAAGTCAACAAAAGCATTGACAGACAACAAATCGTAAACGAAGTGTAAAGAGCAAATGGCAAAAACACAAAAGGCATACAAAAGGAAACCAAAAACTCGTGGAAATTTCTCTGCCACTACAAATCAATGGCTGTGGTAAAAAGGCGGAAATATATCGAGTGCCTGTAGCGACGAGAACGACACCTTGAACGGGCGGAGTTTAAATAAATTTTCGCAGAAATATTAAAAGCAGCAAGAGCACAATATTCATTATCATTTAAACGAGGCGATGAAGTGTTCAAAATGAAAATTGAAAAAACGCTGCGCGCCTCAGCAAGCTCCTGACCGCCTGCTCACCTGCTCACCGGAGTACTGTTGTTGGCCTGTCAATGAGCCAGGCGCCTTGTTTGGCAGCAGTTATCACTTGGCGCCTACACCTGCACTACTACAACTTCAGTCGTAGGAGTAGAGTGGCAGAGCGGAGCAAATGTAGCTAGTTTGCCAACTGCACTCATACCTAGCAAGCTTTCTATACACTTTGACACACACATACTCACTTGCAGCGGTGGAACAATCATTTGTTTGCTTTTGCAAAAATTTTCCACAACAATAGCGCTACAAATTGTTGCAAGTTATTTTCGTTTTCGCATTATTATTTGTATTCGCACGATTTCTATACACCTGTGGTTTTCATTGGTATTCACACAAATATACTTGTATATATGTGAGTGTACATATTGTTTAGCTAAGAATTTGATTTATTTGCCCGGCTCAATGTTGTTTGATTTTCTCAGCTCAACTCTATTCTTATGTCAATTCGTATAAACAGTATTGCGTCAGTATTACTCGGGCATGTGTCATCCAAAGTGTCAAAGCTTGCCTTCTCTTTCCGCTTGGCTTCGTTAGCGCTTGCTTTCATCACAACGGCTTCAATCATATCACCATTCATTATTATTTCCATCATTTCTCATTGTGTACGCGTTGTTATTTTATCCATCTATTTCCTTCCGCTTATAACGAATTTATCTCTTGCATTCATCTGCAACGTTATTTATTTATACAATTTTTCTATTTTTTTCTCTTTTTTTAATTTTGTATTTTTTTTTCTCTTTTTCTGTATTTTTTTTCTTTTTTTTTTTGTGGTACTATTTTCTATTTTTCTTCATATTTCTTCTAGTTTTTTTATATATTCACACTGTTGTCTGTTAGATCTGTTTGCCTCTGTTATTGTTAATGCTCGCGCTGGTTCGTCGATGGATTTATTGAGTGCACAATTTATTTGCGAAAATCCACTCTCACCGCCCTCAGTCTTCCAGCTAGCTGCGCTTAATAGTAAATTCAATTACAATGAGTGCTGAATGCGAGTTTAATGCTTAATACACACCCACATACACAAAAACACAAAAATAGATGTGTTGGTGTCAGTCAACGTGCACTAAATAATATTGGTAGTGGAGTGCTGCTCTTATTGTGTTCATGCTAATTCATATATTTCATTTCGAATGCAAGAAAGTAATTGAAAATAAATTGACGTAAAGTAGGAGAATCGAAAGCTGTCATTTTTTACTGAGCAAAAGGATTTCAACTTAAAAATAGCAAGTTTCTTCTTTATGTCGTTGTGTATATTTGGAATAATGTGGTCACATTTTGAACAATTGAATTGACAAGGAATGTCCTGATTAATTGAAGTAAGCGATTGTTCTTTTGTTTGCAGAGAAACCATCTTTGTTACATATTTCTTCTAATGAAATGAAGATTAGAGGAAAGTTAGCTCATTATATCTGTGCATGTTGTCTGTTATGTGAACGAGGTCTAAATGGGTATTAGTTAAAATATGTCCCTTTGCGAGTTAGAATTATAAATTTCGGCACTAAAAAATTCCTGAATGATGTCACTTGTATCCTTATCTGATCAAAGATATGTCCCAATCCAACTTCCTTTGGTTCCTCTTTGTTAGATTTTTTGAAAAAGAAGTTATGTGGAAGCAATCTTTCACTCTAAATGTGCAAGAAATTATTGAAAAAAGACCGCTCTTCTGTTTATAAGGCTGCAGCCACCAACTTGTGTTCGATTTGACTGATAGAGGGTATACTATGTATACAAAATTATACTTCTCTTTACCTTCGATCTCAAGAAGAAGATGTTATTAAAAACATTTAGTTTCCGTTAGATTTTTCAATATACTCAACTAACCAGGCGGGATGTCTTTCAAAGAATCAGATTTTCTATAATTTTGCTTTATTATCATAACATCTATATTATCCTTTCATAATAGGCAAAGATGGTCTTCAGTGCTTTCAGCAAATTAAAATTCTGTTACTTGCAGCACCAGTATTGATGCATTTGATGAATATAGGGCCTCCAGTTACGCTGCTAAGAACTTCTCTTGCAATCTTTGCTCGACGTAGTTTTTGCCAAAGAGTAAGGTATTTTCGTACGAGGCTAACATTAATCAGCTTCATACCCAAAACATTAACCAAAATATCTTTAATCCATAAGACATGTTTAGATACTCCGCTATCTTTTTGATGCCAACAAAACGATTTTCAAACACTGTGCCTCTTACTTTTTCAATGATATCCCCAACAAAAGAGGTCAGTCTCAGCAGGTTTAAATTTGCAATCAACCTCCCTAGGGATCAACTCAGACTATTGGTCGCATTTCGCCGCACACTCGCCACTACAAGCTGAAGAAGCATTTAAAAAATATGGGCTTAGCTTTCTGCGTAAATTGCCGGTTCTGCGACAGGCAGCCTGAAACACCAGAACACCTGCTAATCGATTGCACAGCAGTCGTAGGCTTAAGTTCCTTGGATACGAGTATATGTTTTCAAAAAGGGATCACATCGCTTTGCTAGCAGCCAGAAGAATAATGGACTTTATCAATATGCTGGGGCTATGTAAGTCTTTGTGATTGACCTGCGCATTCCTCGTGAAATAAAATTTTCGAATTTGTGAGGCAAAAATTGTTACTATATTCTTTACACAGTTATCTTTTAGCAAAATTTTTTGAAAATAGTAAAAAAGGTTATTCAATAGTCAGTAGTCTAAAACCTTTCGAACACAATTGAAGTATCTTGGGCCAAAATGCATAAAGGACGAAGAATATTTTAATAATAAAAAATTTTACCCAGATGAAGGTAGTTTATTCAAACATTTACCTAGATACATTACTATTGAAATCGGCAGCAAATACCAGATTAAAAACAACTTTAAGAAATTAAACATATTGCTTTTGAAAATCTGGCATTATTATACGTTTTTCATACGCATAAGTGAGTCACAAATAATAATCTACATTTTTAAGCCTACCTGCCACCATACCCCACCCAAATTGCAAGCCAAAAAGCACATAAGCATAGCACTACACACACACATAACCAGCACATGAATACGTTAAAGCTTAAAAAGCAAACCTAACACTTTATCTGTAAGGTAACTAAATATGGTTATTTGTGCTTGAGCTTATTAATGCCACAACTTTCCCTTTCACTGCGCAGCATAAAAGCCAAAGAAGAAAGTTTTTAAGTGTGCCAACTAAAAAGGAATTAGAGCGCAAATTTTTCCAACAAACAAGCAAACAGCGTGAAGCAAAAGCAACAAAAAAATATAAAAAATGAAAGTTAAGTGTAGAAAAAGCGTAAATTCAAATAAAGGCTATTTCTAGTCAAGGCGCTTAAGGGGTTGGCTCCCCCCGTGTAATAAAGCTAGCTAAAGGAAAACAAAGTGTGGCAACGTAGTAGGCGGTCAACCATAGGGAAAGTGGCAAACTAAGCGCTTATAAAATGCTTAAGATATGCACTTAAATGCATGTAAGCGAAGGTGTGTGTATGTTGATGCGTGTGTGAACAGCAATGAAAGGTACTGAACGTACAGTGAAGTAAAAGCTGGCGTATGGCTATGCTTTAGAGCCCCAGGATCTTAGTGCGAGTTTTCCCAGAAAATGTGTTAATGTTCTGTTTTTTCTAAGTTATGCAATAAGTTTTATTGCAATTAGTTTAATACCTACTTATATAATTTAAGAATTCTAAAAATATTTTATATTCCTCCTAATGTTATTTCAAGCCAACTAATTCATAGAAACTTAGCATTATCCATCAGGAAAGTGCATTTTTATTGCTGGTGAATATTTCCTTTGGAGACCATACCAGAATTTTGAGAAATAATTTACGGAAACACATGACGTCTTCGATCTCTATTGTGTCAGTTTGATATACTGATGGTCCACAAATTCCTCGACGAATCTTATTTTTTAAATTTCGATCTCAAGAAATATGTGACTTTGGGGAAAAGTTTTCCATCTAGCATAATCTTAGTATTTTAAAATTTTTTAAAAAACTCTAAATTGGTTTCCGCAGATTACATTAGTTTTGGTTCACAGAGAGGCAAAATTGTCTAGGGGTCGCTGTCTGACGCACGAACCAAAGCGCCATTTATTCAATATTTAGAATTAAACAAATTTATGAATACCTCGCTTACTCCCAAAACTGACCTGAATAATAGCAAATCTAAATTTTGTTTGACTACCGGTTATAATAACCAGTCATATAGCCTATAGCATAGGTATATAGGTTATAACAACCAATATTTAAAAGATTGGTTAGTCAGGCCAGTTTTTTCCTAATCGTAAGGCTTAAAGTAGTTCATTGTTACATTGGTGTCCATCCGCCAAGATTAAAACTTTAACCGAATCAAGCTTCGATGGCGGGTACAGGAATTAAACGTCTAGACAGAGCAGAAATTGCTTTGTCGACTCTTAAAATCGATTTACTGTAGTTCTCTTTCTGGATTTACAGAGGATTGATCATAAAAATCAATGGCGGATCCACGCTTGGGATCAGCCACATAACACAACCTAACCTAACTTTACCTTATCTTTACTGTTGTAAGGTTATTAGGTTTAGAACCTGTAGACCCTGAAAGCGAATAAGGTTATTTTGCTTCATTAAAGCCCCATTTGCTCTTCCAAGATACCCAGGATGTTCGGATGTGAATGTAAAATTCTAGAATAAATAAAGTATTGCAATGGTAACTGCGAAATAACCGTACGATAGGTTACCATTGCAAAACTTTATTTCTTTTCGAATTTAGCATTCACTTCCGAACACTCTGGGCATCTCGGATGTGAATTTAAGGGTCTATAGGTTCTAAACCTGAATACTCTCCTTAAAAATTTCCTTTTAACTCTATTAATATATATTGACTCCAAAATTGACTAAGAAGGGAAAGCTCATATATATAATCACTAAAAATTTTTATAGATTGTTCAAGCATAAATAAAGTTCAGACCATGTTCTACTATTTTCAGAAAATTTTGTCTCCTCAAAATATGAAAAGTAACCACTGTGCCTGCGCTCAGAGCTGTCTCTATCGGCGGCGGAATGCACGGCAAACATATTGCAAAAAGTTTGCGCTTTTAAAACCCTTTAAAAGGCAGAAATACTAAATAAGAACTCACACAGAGCAAAGCCGATCTGCCTGGGTGGCTGCGCGCCATCGCAAGTGGTGTGAAAAGTTGCGAGCCTTGCCAGCGTGATGTCGTTAAAGCGAGGCGTGAGCTGTGGACGCAACCGCTAAGGACGCCCGCTTGTAGAAGCGCATTTCACCCTCGGAGCTGGACGCATGTGAACGATTACCCCTTTGCGCAATATGCTACGGTCCTTTCTGGATAGCCGCAGTTTAATGATTCTGTTTGTGAATTGCTACTTTTCCTTTACCTTTAATGCAATTTTTATGTTCCGACAGTTAATGTTTTATTGAGAAAACAACAATGTCGGCTAAAACATTAATGACGCGCACGTTGTATACGCCAACAACAACAAATTATGCATTTTAGTTCACTTTACACCAAACAGACACACACACCAATACATATTTACACATACAGACAAAACTGATTGTCAAACTCATGCCATGGTTGTGCCAGTGTCTCTTCAAGCTTCCTTCCCAGCGCTCTCTTAATACGCCAGTGTTGGCGCGCTGCGAAGTCGCACAACTTCATTGGAATTGGCAGCGACGCGCCAACACTTTGGCAATTTGGCCATCACCATGCGAAAAGCACTCAACACTGTTTTGGTTAGTTGCCTTTCAGTGAGATAAGATATATGGCGAAAAGTTGCCAGAGATGACGGCCAGCGACAGCGTTGGCGACGCAAGGCCTGACTAAGCACACACAAAAACAATGCCAACAGCATCATCAAACTTCTAATGTACTGCTGGCAAGCGCAACAAACAAACAAACGGGTCGTGTTATTAACACGCGCTGTAAAAGCAAGCATAAAAACATCTACAAAATATCTTACAACCATTGAAATAGAATCTTTGAGTTACAAACAAAGCGCGTTGCAGCAACTTAAGCTATACACGGCCTATAAATTTTCCCTGCTTTAATGGCTTTCTCTCATTTATTGCCACTTCGGTCTTTGGCTCCTCTGCCGGCGTTGAGCAATTTCAAAGGGTAACAGCTTTTAGGCTTCCTTCTCTTCCATCACTTCTGTTCCCAGCAGCCGTTCAGTTGGCATTCGTGCTTGTTGTTAGCGCGCTTTTGGCACGCACTTTCGGGGGGCAGTGCTCGCAGGCTGCGCAAAAATCATTTTAGAAATGATTGCCGGCAGAAGTGATGCGCTACGCCCTCCGCTCAGCGTTTCGACAGGCGCTTTAGCGCTGACTCAAGCCCCTAATAGTTCTCATAAATTTCGCCTTTTGAGCTATTTACAACCAGAATTTATCGAAAGCATTTAAAATGTGCGCACTTTTATTGCCGGTGAATTGCGAATGGTGTCAAGACAACGTCAGCCAAGTGTTGGCGCTTTGTGTTGCAGATGCAGTGAGAGCAAAAAGGTTTAGTGCGCGCTTATGGTTGGGTTGAATATAAAACCAAAAGATGGACGATTGATGTGAGAAAGGTAAAATTAATATTAGAAACCGGGAAATATTTCATGCACCTATTTGTTGAAGAAATAAAATATTTATTGTTGATGATTAAGGCTATGAATTGAAATTATTTCATTTGAATAATGAAAATTAATGTTTTTCAGATTATAACTACGTCGTTCGAAATAAAAAATATTAATTTTCAATATCTTTACAGAATGTATGATCATTACTGATCAGCCATTTTTTATCAATATTTTTAGACCCACTGGTAAATAAGCAAATATACCAAAGTTTTGCTCGACTTCTATTTAGGTCAAAAGATCAGATTGTCTATTCTACCTGACTCAATTTTGTCATAGTATTTTTTATGCAACTTAAGCGGAACCACAATGAACTCACTTCAATATTCACCGAGCCTATATCAAATTTTCAAAGCAGAAAAGCTCTTATAATAGAAACACACTTTCTTCAGCTTAAGGATTAATGACCTCTTATCACGTTTGTCTAGATGCGAGATATGCAGATTGTATTCAGAACTAGCCCCAGTCATCTATGTCAGATATGAACTTATTTTGCAGCTTTGTGCAACTCAGCAGCTTTTCGATTTTCAAATTCGAGTCCTTCTTGGGATATCCTTAGCGGGTAAAACCCGTTAGAAAATCCAAAGAGACCTGGTTCGCGCACTTCATGACCCTATAGTCCTTAAAGGTTTACGAAGCGTCAAACTTCCGATGGAAACTCGCTGGATTATTGAGTACATTCTTTGAAGCTTGTCTCGACAAACTGGAATTGATCTACACTGATTTTTCCCATATGATGCTCGATGAGAAGGACCTTCTGTACTCAGCCATATGACAAAAGTGTCTTGATGCTGCTGCAATGTTCTGTTTCCCTGGACAGATTTTTCGTCGCTTCATTCAATGTGCGATTCTTTTCTGAGAACCTTTCTGCATATTGGTATCAACACGATTTTCTGATTTTTTCTTATCAGGAAACATTCATATTCATTCACTATCTGCTTTTGAAGCTTTATGCTCTCGTCGTCAACTGAGATTTTTGGCAATCTTACTTTATACATGTATAAAAACTTCCTTATGATACCAGGGGTCCTCACTTAATTTAAGAATTTCTTTCTTTTCTCCGGCGGATTTTCTTCTCTAGCAGCTAGTACCCCTTGGTTAACACTCAAGACTGCTTTGCAGGTGAAGGGTTCCTTGTTTGTATTTACAATACTTTTCTTAATATTTGCTATCTTAACTGCTGTCTTCACCAGCGTGATACGAGTGGTAACATCCGGGAGCACTCTTAATTATATTCTTGCTGGAAGCGAAGAGGGTGTCTTCGTCGGACTATGGTAATGGTCTTGAAGTTCTATACCCTGTTGTTAAAGTCGTTGTCTCGATGAAAGAATTGATCATCGAGGTGTTTGTAATTACTTTTTTTGGGCGGAAAAGATTGGTCATTCGTCTGCAGAGGAAGTAGAGACGGCATTTAATATCATCGACCTCGTTCGGACATTGAAGGTTGACCGTTCTGCTATTCACTTACCATCCACATATTCAACAATCAGCACGGCTATTTCGACATCTTGGCTTAGGGTGGCATTGGTGCGGGTATCCTCATACCTCTACAATGAGAGAAAGGCGTAAAGCCAAAGATTTATTTATCCATGTACCCATTGTACAAATTAGGAAGTATTCTCTTAATTTGTAGAAGGAACGTAGAAGGAACATGTGCTTGCCAAAGCAAGACGGCAAATTCTGAATGAGCGACGCCAAGAAATGGGGAACACTACTGATAAATATTTATCAAGTGGGAGCTAGCAATTGCTAAAAAATGCGAGGCAGTGGATACGAAGCGATAATTTTCCATCATAACAGCGCTCAGTCTCATGTAGCAGGACCTCTTAAAAACCATTTGGAAAATATCGACTGGCAAGTTTTGCTTATTGCTTGCTATGATTCATTATTGGCTGCAAAGCTAGCCCAGTACTTTTCATCAACAGAGTCGTTTTGACCACATCCGTCTGTTTCTCTGTCTCACAACCAAACGATAAAATTTTCTTTCGAAATGTGGTTCAGATTATTTTTCAAGGCAGCGATACAATCGCTGAAAATATATATCAGATCGAATAGCTATAGCTTTTAGCTGTAAATAAACTGATCGAACAAAATCAAGATATTATTAAACACTTTCTTCTGATAAGAAATGCTCCTGTGAAGGGTATTATAGTAGCGAGGCAGCCGTAGTGAGCATTTTTTCTTGATATAAAGTATGCTTTTTTATAACTTTGATTTTAATAAAATTATGAAGAGTTAAATTTTTAGCCAGCCATATGTACGATAATTATTGCCTTGCAACGCTACATCGTGCTTTATAAAAAAAAAATATAATAAAATCGTTGTCAGATTTCATGCAAATACTGAATATTTGTCTAAAATATACACGTTTTCATTATCTAGCAATTCTTATAATGAAAAGTTTAATTACAAAAAAGGAATGATGATTTTTGGCAACACAGCACTTTAACTTAATTGTATTATTACTGTGAAATTCGCATGCATATACACATCTACATTTTCAGCACACCAAAAGTCAAGTCAAAATTCAAATCTACGAAGTTTAACCCATAGAACCGCCAAGTAAGGCACGCATCAGCCGCATTCGAAGCAGCTATTCGAAAGCAAATGTATGTTTCTACAAAGTTTATTTTTTATAGCATACACACAGGCGCAGTAGCGCAAGTAAACGACTTTCGAAAGTTTTGTATTATTGTCGCGAAAATGCGAAAGAATATGATTCCTCAGCGGCGCATTTTCATTTCTCTAACAATTCTTAATTCTCAAATTAAATTTAAGACCTTTGTGCGCTGCTTTTTCTACAAGCGCGCACACATTGTTAGAGCCGGTTTCCTGTAACATCACCGAACAACTGCTGCGACTTTTAGAAGTTTTATATTAACTTTTGGTTAGGCCAATTACGCAATCGCGTTTATATTAAGTAATGCCATATACTCTGTGTACAGTGCTGTATATCCATGTTAGTTAACTTTATTTTCACTCGGGTTTACGAGTATATTATTTTTTTATGGCAAAAGTAGACTGTCACGTTGCTTTGGAGTTTCAATTAAATCTGCGCAAACTTTTTAATGCGCACACACTTGTTACTCTAACTAAGCAGCGCTAAGTGAAAGCTGAAGTTCTCTGAGGCTTGCCGCTCACATACACATATATATATATATATTTGTTGTATTTGTATTTGTATACACAGTGGCTTAGAGTGCATTTCCTTGCACCGTGTCTGAAATAATTTTGTTTAACCAACAATATGCTCCTTGTTCCCGCTCTCTCTCTCTCTCTTTTTCTCTACATCGCTACTTCCACTCAATTAGCGCTAACTCGACTAGAGAGCAAACTTTGCTTTCTTGTGTTCAAACACCAATTTTTCTGTCTGTACCACACAACAACACAACAAAAACAACAAAAGCGTGTTTTCGATTGATTGTGCGGCAAGTAAGTCGTGTTTGTGTCACAACTTTTGTTGTTACTTTTGTTTATAGTATTTGTGTGATTGTCTTGTTAAAGCACTTGATCAAGCAAAGTTTTTTGTTTCCGCAGCAATTCATGGTTGGTTGTTACTTTGGTGTTATTGTTGTTTGACATTGATGTCATCAACTGGTGGCCATGACTTCTTTGAAATAATGTACAATTTTTGACTAAAATTTAAATGAAAATGAAACTCGAAGAAAATTTTCATGAATAAATATTAAAGAAAATGGCAATAATAGCAATTATTTAAATGTGTCTTAGAAAAATATAGGCTTGCGATGTTCTTCATAACAGTACTGCCAGATTATCTTAAATCATGAGTATTGCCACTCAAACAGCCTTTTCCGCTTGAACATATTTTAGGTTGGGACTCACTCGAGCTCGCTGATCCGTCGTCCTCATCGCCGCTAAACATCCTTTAAGCTCATTCAAGTACGCTGGCTTGCTGCTGAGATCTCTGAACAGTCTGCTGCGGCCATATTTTTAATGCTATGTGGCGGTGGCACACTGCCCAATTTCAAAGTCGGATCCAACCTGCTTCCAACGCCTTTGGCTATCCAACTCCTGGCCAAGACGAGAGTTGACGCATGCTCTTATGAGGAAATTCGAAGCTGATTAGCGTCAAGAACAAGTCCTTCCAACCTACCTCTACCACTTGAACTTACATAAACTAATGGGGTAGAGAATTTACACCGAGACCTGGAAAATTTTTACGGGACAGAGGCATTCTCGGCATTAAACCGTCCGCCATTTTTGCAGAGCAACTCTCACACAATACTCAGGTGACGGAATACATCAACCACCAGCCCGAGGTTCAACCATTTCCCAAAAAGCTCAAGTCAGTAGTCCAAGTGAAATCCAAATGCACCGCGCGGAGACGACCTATCTTGCTTTATAAACTATCAATAATTAACAAATCTGAAAACCCTCCTTAATTAAACCAGAATAAAATAGGTGTGATATACGAAAATGATGAGGAGGTATACTACTATGAGCAAAAAATAGGAACACTCTGCTCATCATTTTAAAATTCTTAATTTATTCATTGAAATCTATGCGGTCCCTCCCAAAGTAGTCTCCCTTGGCGCAACACATTTGAGCCAACTTTTTTTCCAATCTTCGAAACAGCGGTTAAAGGCAATTTCCGATTTCACGTTTAACGGAGTGGAGGTCTTTCTCTTCCTCTGCTTCCAGCGGCGGGTACTGCGTCGAATACTTTCAGAGCTGGAGCGTTTTCATCCATTCGGACAACATGACCTAGCCAGCGTAGCCGCTGTCTTTTAATTCGCTGAACTATGTCAATGTCGTCGTATATCTCGTACAGCTCATCGTTCCATCGAATGCGATATTCGCCGTGGCCAACGCGCAAAGGACCATAAATCTTTCGCAGAACTTTTCTCTCGAAAACTCTTAAGGTCGACTCATCGGTTGTTGTCATCGTCCAAGCCTCTGCACCATATAGCAGGACGGGAATAATGAGCGACTTATAGAGTTTGGTTTTTGTTCGTTGAGAGAGGACTTTACTTTTCAATTGCCTACTCAGTCCGAAGTAGCACCTGTTGGCAAGAGTAATCCTGCGTTGGATTTCCAGGCTGACATTGTTGGTGGTGTTAATGCTGGTTCCTAAATAGACGAAATTATGTACAACTTCAAAGTTATGACTGTCAACAGTGACGTGGGAGCCAAGTCGCGAGTGCGACGACTGTTTGTTTGATGACAGGAGATATTTCGTCTTGCCCTCGTTCACTGCCAGACCCATTTCTTTTGCTTCCTTGTCCAGTCTGGAGAAAGCAGAACTAACGGCGCGGGTGTTGAGGCCGATGATATCAATATCATCGGCATACGCCAGCAGTTGTACACTCTTATAGAAGATGGTACCTTCTCTGTTGAGTTCTGCAGCTCGAACTATTTTCTCCAGAAGCAGATTGAAAAAGTCACACGATAGGGAGTCGCCTTTTCTGAAACCTCGTTTGGTATCGAACGGCTCGGAGAGGTCCTTCCCGATCCTGACGGAGCTCTGAGTGTTGCTCAGCGTCAGTTTCCACAGCCGTATTAGTTTTGCGGGGATACCAAATTCAGACATCGCGGCATAAAGGCAGCTTTTCGTGCTGTCGAAAGCAGCTTTGAAATCGACGAATAGGTGGTGAGTGTCGATTCTCCTTTCACGGGTCTTTTCCAAGATTTGGCGCATCGTGAATATCTGGTCGGTTGTTGATTTACCAGGTCTGAAGCCACACTGATAAGGTCCAATCAGTTTGTTGACGGTGGGCTTTAATCTTTCACACAAAACGCTCGACAGAACATTATATGCGACGTTGAGGAGGCCAATCCCACGGCAGTTGGCGCAGATTGTGGGGTCTCCTTTTTTATGGATTGGGCATAGCACACTTAAATTCCAATCGTTGGGCATACTTTCGTCCTACCATATTTTACAAAGAAGCTGATGCATGCACCTTATCAGGGTATCGGGTTCGTTTTCTCCTGGTGTTGTGTGTTCACTGCCATTCAGCAGGCTGAAGAAGTGTTCCCTCCATAATTTAAGTATGCTCTGGGCATCGGTGGCTAGATCGCCTTGGGGGGTTCTACAAGAGTTTTTTGAATAGACAGAAGAAATACGGACTAAATAAGGTGAATACGATAGTTGCGGCACGATATTGGCCTCTTCCCCCAAACTATGTTAACTACACTATTCGAGAGTATTCCTTGCTGCCAGTTTGGTTGGTCGGATGGAATTCTGAGTGCACCCAACCTCGATAATCGAAGAAAACTGTCAACATAGCTTTTGTTTTTGACCTGCTTTGATGTAGTTTTTGGGCTTTGGCTCACCTTTAACACGATATTTGGCCGATTAATCGTCTGTTTCCGGGTCGTGAGCGTAGATCCAAGACTCATGACTAGTAGTAATACATTTCATGACATCCTATTAGTCGGAAAGCTTTGATATTTTTAAAAAATTTAGTGATTTTGGAACCAATCGTGCTTTCACTTTTCTTAGGCCCAAATGATCAATAAAAATAGTTTTCACTAATCCTTCCGATATTCCAACGATGCCAATAAAATCTGTCACTGTTCGTCATCGATCCTAAAGCTCTAATTCTTTTATTTTATTGGCGTGTCATCAGTTGATGTCGATGGCCGTCTAGAGAGTAGTCCGTCGTTAACAGATTTTCAGTTCTCGTTGAATAATTTATGTGATTCAAAAAGACAATACTAAGCTCTAATAATTATTTAGATGTGCTATTTGGCACAGATGTCACTGATGGTCATACCAACGTAGGAAAAAAATATTTCGAAGAACTTTTGGGCGAAATTAAAAAGTCGTACTGTTTTTTCTCACAGTAGTAAATCGATTTTTCATATTTGTGAACCCAATCGGCTTCATTTGAAGAAAACCTTTTTTGGAAAGTTTTGGTTTGGTATAAAATTCCTTAGTTTAGAAATTATCGAAACCAAAACAAACTTATGCTCATTTCCACATTTGGAAAAGCGATCGAGATGATGTGAGCATGACATCGGTCACATTTGATTCTCTATGAAGGAGCAGGCTCCTCGGAATACCATGAAAAGAAAGACAGATATCCGAACTGGCACTTCTCTTGAGATAACAATGTATAGGGAAGCCAAGTTTTATCCACCCAACGGCTGTCAGCGCTCGAAGCGATCTTTCAAATTATTTTTAGATTTGTGTTCACCCACTATAACAACAAAAACGGGAAGAACAGCCATTTAGGAATGAATTTATTTGTCATCTTGCATAATTTTATTGCTATTTCGATTGCTTGCAGGTGTTTTACGTACACTCTGTAGCTATCACGTTAGGTTGAAAAAAATTGAAATTATTTGGAAAGAAACATCACACAAATTAGAATTAAAAATTAAAACGATTTCTTTGCTTATCTGTTTGTGCATATATCTATGTGGATTAAAATTTATACTAATCTTTTTCAAGAATTTTTATCGGCATATGCAATGCGCGTTCAAAAAGTTCCCCTTAAATTTTAACGAAAAATATTTTATTATGAATTTTTTGCACGTAATACTCGAAATCTACAGAGGCGCGAACGAATAATCACCTATCTACATATGTATATGCAGCCATAACAGTTGTTGTATCTGAAAATAAACAGCTTGACGTTAACAGTAAACACGCATATACTCAGAGTAAACGAAAAAATCATGCCACAATTTTTCACGCAATCGCACAACCTTTTTCTCGTGCCATAAAAAATTTGCTATTTTGCTGCACTTTTTTGTGCCAACACAGTGATATACGCGTTGATTACCCAACGGCTATAAGCTGCTGCCGACTGCCGCAACATCGATAAAAATGCCAAACAAACTAAATACATGAACATGTAAGGCAATTACGGAAAAAATCATGAATATCATAAATAAAAAGCGAATTGTAATGCACACACAAACACAAAAGTGCTCAAATGTACACATACAAAAGCAGCTGCTGATTTCCACACACGCGTGTTAATGGAGTCGCTGCTGCTGGTGTGCGTGCGACTGACATCAAAGAGGCGTTTCCCACCAATACACACCCACATATGCGGAGGCATGTGAATGAAAGCGTGTTATTTTAGAAGTCAAAAAATATTTCCGGCAATTTGCATGCAAACATTTCTGAAATCGAATCAACTCGTTTGGCTGTGATGTTTGCAAATCTAATTAAACCGTTATGTATTACATGCATATATAAATACATATATATATGTTAAGGTATTGTACTTCATATATGTGTAACTCAATTCGCATATCTGTAGCACTTATCAGAGCGAAAAATTCAGCGCTTTGCATTAAGTGGACGAGTGCATGTGTGCGTGCTCGAAATGCGCCTAAATAAAACATCAAATTCATTGCCTTTTTCGCGTATTATTTAGCTGTCACTTCGTTTTAATCAAAAAGCGTGAAAAACAAAAAACAAAATTCTTGTTACCAAACCAGTGCTGGGGCTCTTAACACCTCCGTAATTTGCGCCGCATTGCGTGGCTGACGTTGCTCATACGCCCCGGCCTGACTACTGCCAAATGGCATGCGCCATTCAATTTAGCGCTAGAGTGTTGATGCTTTGTAGTGCCAAATATAATTAAAATTTTTCTGCATGAAGCAATGCTGCTTTAGCAATGAAACATAATTTAAGAGTTTTAGGTGGAGTGGTTAGCGGAGTGAGAGCGCAAATTGTAGTAAAATTATTAATTCATGCAGATACGGCATGTGTATGACTGTTGATTTTCAAAAACAAAAACAATTAATGAAGCTTTTACGAAAAATTAATTTTGTTTTCGATTCAAGGCATTTTCAACGCAAGTCACAAAAGCTTCATGACTCGTGTATCTGATACAAAAAAAAAATATCAAAAAAATTTGTTTTTTCGTAAAAATAGAGAAAATACTATATACAAATGTAGCTTAATATAAGCAAGGAAAAAAAGCGTGGCAAAGAATGTTACAAGAGAGATGACACAAGAGAATTATAGGAGCTGAGTTCACTATTGGACGATGGGGTGGGATGAACACTAACGGCTTTGTATACTTGGATAAACTTTGCGGTACCCAAAAAGTGCCTTTGAGGTATACTATCTCGAGTCTAAAAACTTCAAAAATCGAACCACAACTATGTGTCCATAGTGCGTATGACTAACTTTTTGCTGAAAATATTGATCAGTCTGTGAGATACATATGTTGTTGAAATTAGGGGAAAATATTTCTTACCTAAGAATATAATTTTTTTGTGTAAAAAATTGGTTCAATCACTTAAGCAAGTATTAATCTGATAACTAAGACTTGACCTCATATAACTAACAAATCTTATGCATCTTGAGGTATTTTCACAGCTTTGATCCTGACAAGTTGCATGAGTATGCAATTTTCTGATACACCCTTAGCCCTTCCTTACTCGTTTTTTGTTGTTTTTTTTTTGAATTAGTACATATCTTACCCCTGCGGAACAAAATTGGATCTACAATTTCTTCAAGCGGTTGCTTATTGTATTTAAAACACATTTAAGTCTTCTCGGTTTGATTGGCTTTGAAATGCTCATTATAAGCAAAGCGTCCCGTTTTGAGTTTGATGTTCAAATGCCGCAATTCGGTACTTGTTCACATTCTTGTCTCCCAAAAATTTTCGGTTATTAGAGAAACACCTTCAACTTTTCTAAGTACTTTGTAGAACTCAAGTGAGGTAACTTGGGACCTTTTGGATGGGAACAAAGAAAGACTGCTTCAAAACGTTTCCTTATACGGAAGTGATTTTTTAAATATATCTTAAATATATTAGTTTCTATGATATCTGTCCAATTCTAAAGTAATTCCACGAATGTAGATTTGCTCCTTTTGAAGATATCTCTTCAAATAAAGAGTCAAAGAGTTTTTTCATACAATAAATTTATTTTGTTCATATGGCAGCTATATGCTATAGTGATCCCATATCCAATATATAAGCAGTAAAAAACGTGTGAAAATTTTCAGCTCAATATCGTTAAAACTAAGGGAATACGTAGACAGCATCCAATCATATTCAATTTCCTGCTAGAAATAAAACACAACCTCACATCTCTCTTAACTACAACCACACAATTTTCTCATTTTTGTAACCACATGTAGAATATAATTTTTCGAGGCCTAGTGTGTATGTTCACATATAATTTTCTGCGTACAATGACCTTTGAACTCACTGGCGCACTTGACACAGCTTTTATGGCTTGCTCGTCGGTGTTATTGTTGTGTTTATTTATGTACGCATGCAAAATGCTATTGAGCATTATATCAATGCTTTCTAAGAGGGTTGCTGTCTTGAGTAATGTAACGCTTTTGTGTCAGCTACCTCTTTTCTGGTACTCAATCGTTTTTATATTCTTATACAAATATATATTTATGAACTGTGGCAAATTATATCGCAACGAGTTTCTCGGCTGCTTTTTTCTTATAGTCTTAACATATTTTTGACATTAATGGCTTATGTGTAATCAATACTGCGCTTTATAGAAAGCGGATATAAATATTTGCGGACATTAACTAAAGGTTGCGGTCATTCACTTAATATTATTATTAGTTAGTTAGCCGATTTCTATATAAAAGGTTTGTAGCATTCGTAGTATTGTATGTATAGCAAAAGCTTCTTAGAAAAGTATATATTTGGTCATCAAGCACTTGAGTGTTTGCAATTAGTTAAGGAAACGCTGAAGCACTTAAGTGACTTTCATGACAAGCTAGTCTATTATGACGGTCACGGCCATTGATCCGAATTAATGTAAGATAATAAGCTGTATTGGCGATGGACTAAGCACTTTTGGCAATGCTTACATAACATCATTGCGGAAATTAGTGGTTTATTTTTCCCGGAAAAGTGTCTACTTATGCTATCTACTTAAGCAAATTAAAATGCCTCACTGTTCTTCAGTATATTATTTTTAATTCCAAAAAATAATATTTCCCATATTTTTCGACAATTTTTGGCTTGTTTGGTTTCGGTTAATCTTTGAAGCTGGAAGCAAACAGCTGTGATGCTCATACTAATTGATATATGAAGATCAAACTTCAAAAGAACATTAAAATGGCTGATGTTTAATTATATAACATACATTATGCCACAAAAGGTACCCGGAAATTGTAAATAAAACGCAAAATATTTAATTATGCATCCAAATTAATTTTGTAGCCTTCAAAGAAATTTCCACTGGATGTATTACACTTGTGCCTACGATTTTTCCAGTCCTCGAAACACTTTTCATAAGCACTCTTCGAGGTGGTCTTCAGCTCCTTTAGCAAATTTTGTTTTAATCGACTAAAACAGGGTTGTACAGAGCGGTAATTTTACATTGGGGAGCAAGAAAAAATAAAACGCAGCCAAATCTGGTGAATATACGTACGTTGGTTGATCCATGATATTCATTGCGTTTTTGGCTTTAAATTCGGTCACAAATGTAGCTCAATGTGATGGTGCATGATCATTGTGTAAAATCCATGAATTATTCTACCACAGTTTTATCCGTTTTGAACAGAAATTCTAGCGCAAACACCTTAATACGGCCAAAGATAACTCCTAATTGATAATACGTATTTTGAAAAAATCAATGAACCTTGTTTTGATTTTTGAGCGGTCCTGGCGTGGGGTGTTTGGTTTTGGCTCCTTTTTTCTCCTCCAATCTCATATGGCTATGCTTCATCAGCAGTTATAATGCTCTCAGTGAATGTGGGATCGGGATTCGCATGATCAAGTATGTCCACAGAGCCCTGTTAACGATACTCTTGGTGAAAAATTTAGCTTTATCACAAGCAGTCGAGCACGAACGAGTTTCATAAACAAAATATCCTCCAAAATCATAAAAATGAACTCGAAAGAGATGTCGAGCTCTCTTGCCATCGTTTTAACACTTCCTTTAAGATTTAATATCCATCATATTTTGAATATTTTCATCAGCTGGAGAAGTCGAAGATCATCTAGAACGAGGTAAATTTTCAATGATCTCTCCACCGTCTTTGAAGGCTTTTTTCCACACATAACCTCGTGATTTTGAACCATGGTAAGCCTTTTCCTACACTCGCAAAGATTTCGCATGCATATTTAAAAAAAATTTTTTGTTCCATATTTTTATCGCGCTCATATTCGGATAATAATTAAGGACAGTCCAATTATTGTTCCAACATATCAATATATCTTTGATCACGGTGAGCGCGAGTTTCTCAAAATTTATCCCAGTATTCAATACTTACTACAGTGTTTAATACTTCTGAAACACGTCAAACTCGCGTAAGTTTAAATGAAAGCTTCTGGATATATATATTTTCTAAGAGATAGAGAGATTCTTCTTACATATCTATCAGTTTACCCGGAACTCTTCCTAAACAAATGCTCATGAAAGCCTTCTTTGCTTGATCTTGCTGCAATCACCACAGTAACAATGTGATTGGAGACTATCCAACATTTTTCTGTGGAAACTTATTTTCATGCTTTATGTGAATACTTTGGAGGATGGAGTCATGTGTAGAAGTTCACGCAAGTGAGGAAAGTTCTCTGATCGCCATTCACTTGGGAGTGGCCAGAAACGATTCTTTTACATATGACTCAAGCAGCTCACGACTTCCGGTCTCTGACCAAGTATCCTCTGGGTAGCCTAAGAACATCCGTTTGAAGGCGAGCTAAAGTGAGAAGGCGAAATATCCCCTACTTAGGGTTGTGCGCTGGGTTTGGGACCCGCCACGTAAAAAAACGCACCAATGAAAACCAACAATCAGCCTCGGATGAGAGACCCCCCTTTTGATGACGACCATGGCAAGCGAAATAAGGACTACGAATTGAGGGCATGCACCTGGAATGTCCGGTCCCTTAATTGGGAAGGTGCCGCTGCCCAGCTGGTTGATGTCCTCGTGAAAATAAAGGCTGACATCACCACCGTCCAAGAAATGCGATGGACGGGATAAGGACAGAGACGAGTAGGTCCTTGTGACATCTACTACAGTGGCCATATAAAGGAGCGCAAGTTTGGTGTTGGATTCGTGGTGGGAGAGAGACTCCGTCGCCGAGTACTATCATTCACTCCTATGAATGAACGTCTAGCCACAATCCGCATCAAAGCGAGGTTCTTCAACATATCGCTGATTTGCGCCCACGCCCCGACGGAAGAGAAGGACGATGTGACCAAAGATGCCTTTTATGAGTGCTTGGAGCGCACTTATGAGAGATGCCCCCGCCACGATGTCAAAATCGTGCTTGGCGACTTCAACGCCAGAGTGGGCAAAGAAGGTATCTTTGGCACTACGGTCGGTAAATTCAGCCTCCACGAGGAAACATCCCCAAATGGATTGAGGCTGATCGACTTCGCCGGGGCCCGAAATATGGTTATCTGTAGTACTAGATTCCAGCATAAGAAGATACATCAAGCTACTTGGCTGTCTCCGGATCGAAAAACCACCAACCAGATCGATCATGTTGTGATAGACGGAAGACACGTCTCCAGTGTTTTAGATGTGCGTGCGCTCCGAGGTCCTAACATCGACTCGGATCACTATATTGTTGCAGCCAAAATTCGCACCCGCCTCTGTGCAGCAAAAAACGCACGCCAACAAACACAAGGAAGGTTCGACGTCGAGAAGCTGCAATCACAACGGATAGCCGACCGATTTTCTACTCGGCTTGCACTCCTGCTCTCTGAGAGCACTCGTCAACAACTCGGTATAAGGGAACTGTGGGACGGCATCTCAAACTCCTTACTTACAGCTGCAACCGATACCATTGGTTTTCGGAAAGTGCAAAAGAACAGCTGGTACGACGAGGAGTGCCGTGTCGCAGCGGAGAGAAAACAGGCTGCCTACCTCGCAACGTTACGATCGACCACAACACGTGCGGGATGGGATAGATACCGAGAGTTGAAGAGGGAAGCAAGACGCATTTGTAGACAAAAAAAGAAAGAGGCCGAAATGCGTGAGTACGAAGAGCTTGATAAGCTGGCCGACAGGGGTAATGCTCGAAAATTCTACGAAAAGATGCGGCGGCTTACAGAAGGTTTCAAGACCGGAGCATACTCTTGTAGAACCTCCAAAGGTGATCTAGTCACCGATGCCCAAAGCATACTTAAATTATGGAGGGAACACTTCTCCAGCCTGCTGAATGGCAGTGAACGTACAACGCCAGGAGAAGGCGAACCCGATTCCCCAATCGATCACGATGGAGCAGACGTTCCATTGCCCGACCATGAAGAGGTTCGAATAGCAATTGCCCGCCTGAAGAACAACAAAGCGGCAGGGGCCGACGGATTGTCAGCCGAGCTATTCAAACACGGCGGCGAAGAACTGGTAAGGAGCATGCATCAGCTTCTTTGTAAAATATGGTCGGACGAAAGCATGCCCAACGATTGGAATTTAAGTGTGCTGTGCCCAATCCATAAAAAAGGAAACCCCACAATCTGCGCCAACTACCGTGGGATTAGCCTCCTCAACATCGCATATAAGGTTCTGTCAAGCGTATTGTATGAAAGATTAAAGCCCACCGTCAACAAACTGATTGGACCTTATCAGTGTGGCTTTAGACCTGGTAAATCAACCACTATGCGCCAAATCTTGAAAAAGACCCGTGAAAGGAGAATCGACACACACCACCTCTTCGTCGATTTCAAAGCTGCTTTCGACAGCACGAAAAGGAGCTGCCTCTATGCCGCGATGTCTGAATTTGGTATCCCCGCAAAACTAATACGGCTGTGTAAACTGACGCTGAGCAACACTCAAAGCTCCGTCAGGATCGGGAAGGACCTCTCCGAGCCGTTCGATACCAAACGAGGTTTCAGACAAGGCGACTCCCTATCGTGCGACTTTTTCAACCTGCTTCTGGAGAAAATAGTTCGAGCTGCAGAACTCAACAGAGAAGGTACCATCTTCTATAAGAGTGTACAACTGCTGGCGTATGCCGATGATATTGATATCATCGGCCTCAACACCCGCGCCGTTAGTTCTGCTTTCTCCAGACTGGATAAGGAAGCAAAAGAAATGGGTCTGGCAGTGAACGAGGGCAAGACGAAATATCTCCTGTCATCAAACAAACAGTCGTCGCACTCGCGACTTGGCACTCACGTCACTGTTGACAGTCATAACTTTGAAGTTGTAGATAATTTCGTCTATCTTGGAACCAGCGTAAACACCACCAACAATGTCAGCCTGGAAATCCAACGCAGGATTACTCTTGCCAACAGGTGCTACTTTGGACTGAGTAGGCAATTGAAAAGTAAAGTCCTCTCTCGACGAACAAAAGCCAAACTCTATAAGTTGCTCATAATTCCCGTCCTGCTATACGGTGCAGAGGCTTGGACGATGACAACAACTGATGAGTCGACCTTAAGAGTTTTCGAGAGAAAAGTTCTGCGAAAGATTTATGGTCCTTTGCGCGTTGGCCACGGCGAATATCGCATTCGATGGAACGATGAGCTGTACGAGATATACGACGACATTAAAAGACAGCGGCTACGCTGGCTAGGTCATGTTGTCCGGGTGGATGAAAACACTCCAGCTCTGAAAGTATTCGACGCAGTACCCGCCGCGGGAAGCAGAGGAAGAGGAAGACCTCCACTCCGTTGGAAGGACCAAGTGGAGAAGGACCTGACTTCGCTTGGAATATCCAATTGGCGCCAAGTAGCGAAGAGAAGAAACGACTGGCGCGCTGTTGTTGACTTGGCTATAATCGCGTAAGCGGTGCCTACGCCAGTAAAGAAGAAGATGTGAATACTTTATTATTAGGTACCGTAAAAATTACTTGGAACCTCATTCCAAAGACGATATCAAATACAATCCTTTTGAAATAATATTTGAAAATAAAGTGTAATTCCATTCCATCGAAGTAATAACCGAAGATATGAAACGTGAAAACATGCGCCTAAAGCTTCCCAAAGTCCAAAAGTTTTCAAATAATAATGTTTTCGAGGCATCAAAAACTTAAAGTATTTCCCACTTTCTAAGACTAAATTTTTACATTGGGGCCCAAAAAAACTCTCAGAATAATAACGCACTCAATTTGAGACCACACTGTAAATAAAGGTAAAACTCTGTGTCTGAAATATTTCTGCTCGAGATATTAAAAATATTAATGTGAAATCGCAAATGTGAAATATTTCGTTATAATTCGTAATTTCAGTCACACTTTCAGCACTAAAATTTAATGGTGGAAATTTTAGCAACTGCCACATTTAACCTTGCAACACATATGCCTTTATATATACACAAATACAATACTATATACAGAAGTGCCGCGTGGAGGCAGCTTTACAGCCGGCACAAAGACACTTAACTTTTCATTGTACTTCATCGACTGCATGGGACCCCCAACGCGCCACGCTGTCACAAACAATAAAAATGTAAACTTTATGACTTTATATGTATTCACGCGTGTATGTATAGCGCTACACACAAACACATGTAGGCGCTATTGTTTCCTTTTGCATTTTAAGTTTCTTTGACCTACAAAAATTTCAGAAAATTGCAGCGCAACGTGCGGCTGTGTAAAAGGTTACCAACTGTATTCACACATAAACAAATAAATGTATGTGTGGCTGTAATGACAAAAAAGCCGAATAAAAACGATTAAGCAAAAGCATCGACAATACAATAAACTTGCAAAGTATTTCTTTTTTCACTTCCACTTTAAGTTTTTGTTGCTAAAAATAAGGACAAGTAGCCAAAAATAGCGGCGCAGCGTACCCTTGACATGCTCAGTGCATACACTCGACACTACGTGTGTATATGTTGCAGTGTGTGTGGACAACTTTGCGGTTTACAGTTTTCGCGGTGAAATTCATTTTTATACATTTTCATAATAAAAAGCGCTTTGATTCGCGCTGTTTTGCGTCCCTACTTTATCTCTACTTTCTCCACTAAAAACACACAGAAAAGAAAGTAAAGAGAATACATTTTTCTCTTTGTCTGCGGCATTTTGGCTTGCTGTGAGTTTTAAGTATTCAGTTAACTCATTTTCTATGCCACAAAAGCTTTATGGGGTGGACCATACACACATGCAGCTGAGAGAAAAACAGTTAAACATTGCTTACAACGCTGGCTTGAGTACGGCTGCCCTAGCCACACGGCATATAGCAAACAGTATAATATTAATTGAAGTGTAAAAATGTAAAAGTTGCCTTTTCGGCTGCTTGAAAAGTTTCCCTTTTGTGCTGCGTTGACTTCAACTCACACACATATACGCATAGATAGCAGTGGATGCGTATAAGCACGATGTGCAGCACGAAAAAGTTAGTGAGCTTAAGGCGAAAGCGCTGACTTCACATGTGTGTGCGTCAGTGTTTGACTGCGTTAACTTACCCCTTTTGGTTGGGGATTCGAAAAATTCAAAAGCGTAAAAATTTTAGCAAATCCTTTCAATTTTTCGCTAGTTTAATCAAAAGCGTCGGAACCCCACTCTTACACTGCGCCAAATACTGATGACTTAACAATGCGTTTTTTAATTAAAGCGCGAAGAGTCTGCTCTTAACTGCTTTGTATCTAACAATGTAAGCTTCTCCTCTTTTCACATAAAAAATACTTTGTTTTGCGCGAACAAGTGGGGATACAATTATTTGATTGTAAATCCCTTGATTAAAAGCATAATACCTTCTGATTAACAAATTTCTTACCACAGAATTGTGAGGGAATTTATTCGCTTTCAGACAAAGCAAAGACAAAGTAAGAGAAAAGTAATAAAATTTTGAACCCCAGCTATGGTAGACATTTTATTGTGGATTAGCTGAAATCTTTATATATTTGGTATATGGCGCTTAAGCGCTTCGCAGTTTTTGAGCCGTTCTCTGATTTTTAGATGCAGTTTAAATAATATTCATTTGTTGTAAAATGTATATTGCTTTCAAATTTAGATCGGACAAAATCCAAAGAGTTCTTGAACAATGTTCCTTGAATATCTTTGCGAGAGCCACTTCACGCCATAATTTGAGCAGGAAGTTGATTAACTGAATGTTTGTATTTTTATGACATGTCTGTTGAAAGCAAAAAACCATCTCCACCCCAAAATATTCAAAGCATTATATTTAGAACTATCAACCAAAATTATGGAGCACATTCTTAGATATTACTGCTTGCATAGAAATAAAACTGCAATGATTTTATTAAACATAATGTTAAGCGCCATTTACATATTTTTCAATCTTGTCAACTCGCTGTTAAATGCATTTGTTAATATATTTTTTGTAAAAGATAATTTGCAAACAAATATTTACAGCTCTACCAGTCTTTAAAATTTAGTAAAGAATCTCAAATGCTAGAGCTGGGCATAGTTAATTTTTTGCTTGCTCTCTGAAACTATTATCTTTCCAATCCTTTATATTTGTAACTTCGGTATTTGTAGTTAAATCGAATAATAAATGCAAGTGAAGGTTTCCTAGAAGTATAGCAGGAAGACTTTAAGTTCACTGGCAGGTCAACTACACCTGCCCATAATTTGAGTTCCCGGCCACAATAAATTTTTTGACAACCGATAAGAATACGACTTGTCCAAACTGAGAGCCTCCTAGGCGGAGTAATGTTATTAAAATTATGTTATATTAATAACATTGTCATTGGGCAAGCAAGCAGCAAGCTAAAGAAGCCGATATGACTCAAGTACCCAAGGATTGAAGCTAGAGACTTATTAAGTAGATCCTGAAATATTATTTTTATAATTACAGCTATTTTAACGGGAGACTAGGCCTTTGAAGAGAAAACAGATGACTGTCCTATAACAACACTGTATTTGCCGCAGCACCACCTCCCCTGTGAATACCCAGCTCCAACATAAACCAGACACAGAATACTTGAAACCCATCGGGCACCAAACCTGAAATACACTGCAATGGCTGTCTACAAAATCAAAAACGGATATAACTATTTCATAGAAAGAACACCAGCTGGGTTTTATTGGAACCACATACTTTCCAAGTCCATATCATCCAATTCGAGCCAAAAATATTCGGTTATCATTGAGCGGTAGTGATTTTCATTCACAGTAAGTTCACGGGAGAAACTTAACCAGCAACGCATATTTTGTTTATTGAGGAAGCCATTCAGCCAGAAATGAGTCTCATCGCTGAAAATGATTTTTCGATGATAATCTGGTTCATTTTCAAGTTGTTGTCCAACCCAATTCAAGAACATACGACGATGCTGGTGGTCTTGCTAAGATGTAGATCTTTTCGAAAATTCGGGACAACGACGTGATAGAGATGCCCAAGTGGAATCAAATTTTTCCACTAGAAGTTCATTTGTTGATCTGATAGGACGACTATGACGACCATTAATTGAACGTAGCGATCTTAAAGTTGAACCGACTCTGAATTTCGGTAGTAAATTTTAATAATTTCGACTCGTTGTTGGAACGTATATCTTTCCGTGATGAAATGAGTAACCTCACTAAAGAGAAATGTCAAAGGAGCGAGAAAACATATGGCGCCGTTTGTTGCCTTGTTAGCCTACTTTTGTACAAGAACTCTACATATAAATCCTAGGGTGGCTTCACTCTTATAGACCCGTTTGGTTTTCAATTTTAAATTCCTAATAACAGAATGATCTCAAGTAATTGAGAGAAACCGATTTGTCAATTGCTATTTTGCTTAATATTTCATAACCAAAACATTAACTAAAACGTATTTAACCGATCCATAACAGATGTTAAGATCCTCCGCTCTCTCTATCTCTGATGAAACGTGATCTTATTTATAATTACAAGTAAAACATAAGTTCAATAAAGCACATACACAAATCTTCCCGACCAGCAGCTTTAAATGAGCTCATAAACTTGGCGTATGAAATTGAGGAAAAGTAAGATTTGGGAACAGAACAGTGAACAAGAATTTATGCCTTTGTATAGATATTTTGAAATATATCTTAAAAGATGATACAGCACATAATGATATTTCCTATTTGTGGTAAAAAATATATTTGTAAGTGAGAAGCGTCTACATTTAGCTCTTAATGTAAATTTAATTTCCAACTTTAAATTATGTACTGCAGTATTTTAGTAAAAAGCTTAACTTAAGAGAAAAGGCATTTTATTAAATCACCAGACCTTGTCTTTGCTGTAATCGCCAACTAAAAGTGCAAACAAAAAGCCAACAATAATTCATTTTCTGTGTTTCCGAGAAATGCAGCAAACAAAATCTAACCAAACAAAAGCTTAAAGCGCACTCATTCATGCTTAAACGCACACACACATCCATATGTATAATTATATATAGTATATGCATACAGTTACTTGTATGTTGCCGAGTAGGCGCAATGTAAACTGCTGCATTATAGAACAAAAGGCGACTGCAACTATTGTCGCATTTCATGGCTGATAATACGGGATCCAAAAGCCGCCTGCAGGATTAACACATAGGCACAGCCACATGCTCGTAACAAAGCCGGAAAGCGCAACCAAAACAAGCGATATGAGCAAACGCGGGTGCGAGTTTCTAAAGCGAGACTAATGCAAATTAATACTAAAACGGTCGGGGTAGGGAGAAAGTGCGGATTGCAGAGAGACGGCGGGGAAAAGGCGCAATGTAGAGAGGGCTTGTGCCGCAATGCTTTTGTTTAAACTTGATTTATGCAACGAAAGTGGGTACAAATGAGCGTGCAAGTGTGTCTGTATGTATGTGAGAGTGTGTGTGTGGCAAACGTGTAAGGTCAGCGCATAAAAGCTCTTGATGCAATAAAAAGTACACAGAGTACTGTTATGCTGGATTATTTAAGCAGCTATGTGCATAAATACATGTATATGGGTGTGTGCTGTAAAGTGTAGGGGTGTGTTTAACATGTTGTTCTTGCTTGCATGCATTTTTGTGAGTGTGTGTGTTTGGGCTTTAATGCGCATATAATTTTAAATCGCATCTTATTTGTTGCATGAATTTTGCAAAGCGCCTTTATGCCAGGCATGTGTGCTCGCTTTAATCGCCTTTTGCAGAAGTTAAACAAACAAGTGCTACTAATTCAAAGCAATGTGGTTTAGCGTAAATGAAAGTATGCGCAAATCTTGTTGGAAAATAGTATTTCTTAATGGCTTTTTATGCCAAACGATGTGAAGTTGTTGTTGTTGTAGTATAATGTACATATTTATACTTCTGTTATTCCTCAAGCTTCTTAAATAGATTAAGCTGTATGTGTAGATATAGATAAAAATACGTATAAAGATAATGATAAAGACAAAGATAAAGTTGAGGAATAAGGATAAGGATAAGGATGAGGATAAGAATGAGAATAAGGTTAAGGATAACAATAAGGATAAAGATAAGATGATAAAGATAAAGATAAAGATAAAGATAAAGATAAAGATAAAGATAAAGATAAAGATAAAGATAAAGATAAAGATAGAGAAAGAGATAAAGATAAAGATAAAGATAAAGATAAAGATAGAGATAAAGATAAAGATAAAGATAAAGATAAAGATAAAGATAAAGATAAAGATAGAGATAAAGATAAAGATAAAGATAAAGATAAAGATAAAGATAGAGATAAAGATAAAGATAAAGATAAAGATAAAATAGAGATAAAGATAAAGATAAAGATAAAGATAAAGATAAAGATAAATATAAAGATAAAGATAAAGATAAAGATAAAGATAAAGATAAAGATAAAGATAAAGATAAAGATAAAGATAAATATAAAGATAAAGATAAAGATAAAGATAAAGATAAAGATAAAGATAAAGATAAAGATAAAGATAAAGATAAAGATAAAGATAAAGATAAAGATAAAGATAAAGATAAAGATAAAGATAAAGATAAAGATAAAGATATGGGTAAAAACATTTTTTTTTTTTACTCAAGTCGACTCAAGGAAAACTTTTTAGTAAAGTGAAGTATTTTAAATAGCTCAGTATCTACCGAAATGCCTAGAGAGTGGTCCTCAAATTAACAGTGGTGGATTCAATGTACAGCGAATTACTACAATTTTTAGAAAATTAATCGGTAATTTAGACGTGAAAGACCTTTTCAATGAAAAGGAATATAATTATGAACATTGTAAATTACTTCCCTTCCATTAAGCATATGCTTAAAACTTTTACAACTAGCGCAAAGGTCAATTTCCAATCAGCATCTTTTAACATATTTTATTCTTTGTGAGCACAATTTGGGCGACTTTCCTTTTATACACTTCGTTTAGCAGTTATTTCTACCACCTACATATATTAATATTCGGGTGAACCAAAAAAAAAAAAATAATAATAATAATACAGAGAAAGAAATATCTTCGAGAGGCAGGATTTTTCAAAGTTTCCTATGTAAATACCACTTAAAAAGTCTATTTTCTTATATATCATAAAATTCAAATCATTGTGAAGAACGAATTGGCTAAGGGATCAATTTCACACAGATTTTTTTAATAAAAAGAATTGTTTATTTAATTAAAAGCTTTTCTATGTAAATATGGTAGCTATATTTTGACCTATAAATGCCTTGATATTTTTTTTTTGACCCACCCTAATGTAACATCGATAACACTTTATCGTTGGCTGTGCTACAAGTCATAAATATCTCAAGCCAAGTTAGCGCAACAGCGAAATTTTTACTCCTCATTGATTTTGTGAAATGTAGCAGCACAGCGCTCCGCAGACGCAGAATCCCAAATTTAATACAACAAAAATACAGCAGAATCCATACTCGTATATGCAAGTAACAATAAATAAATTGATAAATGGAAACATTTTTTTTTGCTTCGATAAATGTAAGCTGCCTGCTAACGCTTTCTTCTGTTACTAACGAGTGTGCCAAAGAGCACTTCGCAAATGCATGCGTCGGGGTTGCGGTGTAGAGCAACTGCAAGTAATCACAAAGTACAAGCGGCCAGCATTCACTATCTGCAGCGCCAGTTTGCGATAGGCAATAAATTTCATTTTCAAAAGCAATTTAATGTTGATTTTTCGATTTTTCATTGCGGCTTTTATCGAAAATTAAAAACTGCAAAACACTTGTGTTCCTCAAACTGGTCGATTTCTGGCGGCTTGTTTGCTGGCGTTGGCGCTTTTGATGGTGCCCGTTTTTTGACTTTATACATATAGCACCAATAAAGCGGCACTTTCATACGAAATTGATGAATTTTATACAATTGAAAGAAAATTTCTTTTGATGAAGCTTTTCATTCATAGTGCAATATATATATGTACTTGTTGTTGGTGCAGTACTATCTAGTTGAAAGATAAGTAATTGAGGGTAGATTTCCACTATATTCAACACTTTTTTGATCGATTCTGGTGCGAAGAAAGTCCACAAAATTATTCATGATTACATTCAACTAAATTTAAAAATTGGTAGGTTTTTGGGTTGATGGAATCATCGGTCCGAACTTCTTTCGAAATAAACCTGGTGACACCGCTTGTGTGAATGTAGATCGACGACAACCAATTTTTTATGAGGGCGATTGGAAGAAGTTGATCTTGAAAGCATCCCATTCCAACAAAATAGGGCTCAGTGTCAGACAGCACGTGAAGCAGGCGAATTATTGTGAGCAAAGTTTGAAGATTCGATTATTTCAAGAAATTGAGATTGAACGGCCTCCCAGAAGGTATGATTTAACATCACTAGACAACTTCTTGATCAACATTTTAAGTCATTGGTCTTTTGAAATAAGTCAGACTGTCTTGAAGCTTTAGAGTCGACAACAACTCTTAACAGCTCAGGTGGGTGCACATGTGAGCCTTCAGGTATTTAAACCATAATTTCGTAAAGACGGGACAAACAAAAAAGTAGTGTTGAACTATTTCTCCTCCCATTATTCCAAACAGCTTTGACAACTGTCACTCCGTAAGATTCTCAACTTCAACACCTGAGCACCTAAAAGGCAATGACCAGCTTTAGCCCCAGACTTACTGAAAGAAAGATCAGTGGATCAGGGATTCACCTTTACAAAGACCAATCGTAGTTTAGTTCTAAGATCTCTGGTCGGGCACATATTATAATAAAATTTAAATTTTAAATAAAATTCAATGGTATGCAGTAAAATATTATAATTCACCACCTTATCTTAACCCCTTCTTCTATACTCTCTGAATAAGCGCACTACTACACTAGCGTCTAACAAATTCTGTTTTATTGCAGCATTTCTCAGTATTCTTCTTTGCCTTGACTTTTCACTGCGTTGTGCCGCTGCTAAGGCAGACGCGCGTTGGAATTTCAACAAAAGCGCAGCTTCGCCATTTTTTCTCCTACTCGACGTTCTCCTACCAATGTCATTTCTTGTGCTTTTTGTCTGCGAGTTTCGTATTGTCGCCGCACATTGTATTGTATGAGCGCCTAGCAATAACCAGTGGTTGTCGACACACACACACACGACAATAAGCGCTTTTGACAGACACATCTTGTAAATTTTTTGGTTTTTTTTTTTCAAATCTTCAAGCAGTGCATTCAAATTGTATTTGCTATTGTGGTTTCATGTATTGGCAAAGCTTTGATATTTACTTATTGTTTGTGCTTTAATTTAGCTGAGAACCGTCTTTTCACGATTTGTGGCCATACATTTCTCACAGCATTCTCGCAGTCTGCAGCAGACTTCATGCTGAGAGTGCCTTTCAGCTGCTCAGTGTTTCCTCGGCAACAATTACAGTCATTAACGACTCATTATGTGGCGGTAAAATGGCGGCACATTTGTAAGCGTCGCGCTGAGGGAATGCGAAATGAAAGAAAATTGAATAATGTACGCTCTAAGAGGGAAGTGTTCACCTTGAGTGCGGTTTCCGTGGAAATTCAGCACTTAAGCGCCAGTGCTTTGTCTTATTAATTAATACTCTATTATATTTTAATATTCACAGCGTTTTCAATTATAATAGCTAGAAGATTTTCAATTGCAATTTGGCGAACAACAGACGGTAACTATGGTTGCCTTGCGCGAGCTGGAGTGGTGCATGGAGACAGTTGTTTTGTTCTAAAGTGATATAAAAATTGTGTATTGGGTTTGAGGAGGCTAGGTCATTATACGCGCTGATATTATATAGATAAAGTACCATATAATATTGAGCGCTAGCAAATAGGCTCTGAAAATTTCATCAAGATAACTCTTACTTCAAGTTTAGTTTTAACACTAAGTTACTAAAGAGCAAAAAGACCTTCGCATTTGATATCAGAAAGCTAGAGAGCGTATGAATCGTAATCAGTAATTAAGTTATTTAACTTCATTAATTATTTAGCTAACTAGTGTAGAGATGTCTATAAAGAAAAATAGCAGATAAGTTACAATTGGCGTTCTAAGGAAAGTGGTCGTGTTTGTAGTCCGATTTTTCTATTAATTGTGTTACTCGTATATGAAGTAGATGTAACGTATGAGATATCAACGAAATTAAGTTGAATACGGTCGATTGGACTGTTCTGTAATTAAACCAGTTTGGTTTGTAAAGATTGTATAGTTTATCAGATGAACATACATATATTAAAATCTCTTTGATGCTCCCCAAAGCACCTCGGAAATCTTGAAACTACACCCGCATTAACCTTTAGTTTGTAGTCTTATGGAGGATGTAAAAATATGTGTATACGCTGAACAGAGTATGTTAATTTGCAAAAAGTTGGGAACACTCAACACTAAGCGTCGGAGACCCTATTGAATGTATAGAGAAAAGTGATATATTTCGAGGTTCCCTACTTTTTGGCCGCGGCTGCGTCTCAGGTGGTTCAACCATTGAGTCCAAGTCGATGACTCCTTCGAGGATTTCCATTGATAATTGGCGAATGTCACGCGTGATATTTTGCTCCAAGGCCTGAAGCTGGATTATCCGCATAGACTTAACACTTTACATATCCTCACAGGAAAAATTCTACCGATGTGATAGCACACGATCTTGGTTGCCAATCAACCGCCCGAAAATGTGAAATTATCTGCTCGGCGAAATGTTCTGTCAATATATCCTTTCATTGATGTGATGTGTGGGAAACGGCGCCGTCTTGTTGGAATCAAAAGTCGCCGAGATGATAGTCCGTTATCATGGCGCCATAACGGTCGGTTACGTTCCCAATGTCATCATTTTTAAAGAAATATAATATTTTTAAAGAAATACAAACTACACCAAACAATTGTTTTTCTGGATGAAGTGGGAGCTTTTGAATCTCTTCAGGCTGCTCTGTGACAATTTTAGTTACTTATATATCCATTCAGCCAGAAATGGGCTTCATCAGTGAGTAAATTTTGGTTCGAAAACGTCCGATCTTCTTGGAATTTTTCATGAGTCCACTAGGGAGGGTTGAACGGCTACAGTTCTTGCACTAGTTGTATGTTGCGCGTTTTCAAATTAAGATTTTGCCGTAACATGTCTGAAGTCATTCCATGTGTCAGTCCGAATTGATACGAGCTGAACCCATTGGACTCTCCACGATCTTCGCAACACTTTCAGCTACGGTGGCTATATTTTCTTCACTGCGCGATGGACGTAAACTATTCGGTCGTTTATTATCCAATAATAAATGCTGTATCTCAAAATGGCTGATGGTGTTGTGAATAACGTGCTCAGTACGCCGATGTTGACCATAAGTTGAGCGAAGCACATTCTTTACAGAACGTGAATTTTCGTATTAAAGGTGAACGATTTGTAAATGTTGTTCAGGCGTAAGTCTAACCATGATGAAATACAAAACAATGCTGAATAAGATTGGCATGGCAGATTGACACAACTCAAGCGTGATCTGTCGAAAAAAGGCTATTAAAAAAAGTACCTCTACTTGGATCACTCATTATATATATTTATATATAATTAGCTTGACGATCTGAGTCGAAACTTTCTGTCTGCCTGTACGTCTATATATACCCGAATTATTCATTCAGCTTTAGAGATAGTCTTTTCCACTCCAAGAAGCTGATTGGAACTGCCGATAAGGTCACCAGTTTGAGGTTCCCATTCACTTGAGCTCACTCTCACCTCAATCGTTATCGTTGAGAAACAGCGGAGACGAAGTGCTAAAACTGCAATAGGAAGGTGTAAATTTATGACAACAACAATAAAGTACGAAGTTTTTACAACAATTATAAATACAGTTACACCGTTGGCAACTGTTTCACGTACACCAATAACTTTTGTGCCGTATGAAAATGTGCACAAAAAGCAATAACAACTGCCTGGCTTACGCTCTCACCGCATTTACACGTGACTGCACTTTGATAGTTTCGCACTTTTTCTCTTCTTTTTTAGAGTGCTCAGTTTTCATCCATAAAGCTTACTGAAGAATTTTTAACGTTACACTCACTCTTTGGCACATTTCGTGCGGCAGCAACACTGGCAGGTGTGTTGTATTTGTTATGCGGCAAAAGTACTGTTGATATTCTAGCACTGTTGGGAGTGCGTATGTGTGTGAAATATGCACTTCGATTTCAACTTGCAATGCCGAAACTATTTGCCGTTACTTTTTAAGCGCCACAACTACCTGTGCTCTGGCCACCGCTTTTTGATACGCTTCCTGCAACAAATAAAGTTACCACCTAGAGTGCTACTCGAATATTTTTTGTGTTTTTCGAAAATCTTCGCATTACGCCCAGAATGCGTGCGTGTGAGTGTGCGGGTGTAGCACGCATTGTAATTAAATTTTGGGCTTGCCATATATTTGTGCCGTCGCTATCAATTTAGTATCAGTGCTTTCGCAGTGCACAGTGCAAATACGAATGCAAGGTCGCACACACACACACACCGTTAGCATTCACAACTTGCATACGCACACCAAGTCACACCAACTTAGTGCTTGCCGCAGTTGCAAACTTTTTCCGACTTTTTTCACACCTTTTCTCCCATTTGCATGGTCTGCCGTGAAAGTTTCGCCTGCCTCACGTGTGTCTCACATGAGCGCGCACGCACACACGCGCATATTTACATTGTGTATGTCCTGTGTGGCATAAAATCCTGTGTGTGGCATAAAATCGCTTGCATTCACATTTGCATCGGCGCACGCACATTCGCACGCAGTGTGCTGCGGTGCCGAGTGGTAAGTGGGGGGTGTGTATGGAAGGGGCTACGGCAACACTCAAGAATTTGTCGTAATTCGGCAAATTTGTTGTCGCAGCAGTTGTCGTTGTTGACAATGGAAAGCGTGTTGGCGCTGCGAAACTTTATTTGCTATCTCGTTGCCGCTGGCACTCATGCATATTGCTGTTGTAATTGTTTTTTGTGGTTCGTTGAGATTCCCGCTATGTTATTTACTCTCAACTGACACATGTAGTCATGTAGTGTGGCGTTACATTGCTGCGAATTTCAATGTAAATGATTTTTGTTTCTATCTGAATGTGTGGGAAAAGGTTTGTCCTTGTAGTGTGTATGAGATTATTTTTTACAGTTATATTGTTTTGAATACGAAAGTGTTATTATTTTTACAGAAATAATTTTAAATTTTTCATCCATATTTAGATTCGGAATTTTCAAATATTTTTTTCTCAAATTTTCATCTATTTTACTCATATAGGCCAGCAAGAAATATATTTCAGTTAATTTCGCAAAGCTGATTGACCCTTGGCTTCCTTGAGATTGTATTCAAGATAATAACCAAAGTCTCCTACGAAATTAAAAAAAATCTGAACCTTCCCTTATCTCCTGTTTTCAATATCCTAACATTTGTAGTGTCTTCAAAGCCGAGGTGGTTGCTACAAAGGTAGGAGGGACCTAGTGCGCTGGGATGGACCCTCCTTCAGTGTGGTGGCTGTACTGACTGTGAGCTCAAAACTAGTCAAGAGTTGTCTAAACTTCTTATCTCTAACATCGCGTTACTACATGCTAAGTAAGACTGGTTTGGGTGCCTAATCATAGCCGATATTTCAGGAAACTTGCAAGGCTCATGAGCTACAGTCTCAGTAGCTGCGGGATTGGTAGTAGCATCGTTGGCTTCTTGTTGTTCACTACTAGACTGTTGCAAGGTTGGTCAATTATCAGCAGCCATACACATGTAAGGTTCTTTTGGGCGTAGAAAATCGTAAGTGGTATAGCGAACTCTTCGCTCTTAGGAAAGTCCAGTTTGTGAAAAAATCAAAACCCGATGGAGTTTGCTACTTGGGTGCAAAACTGCAAAATTCATTTGTAAACTGGTAAATTGGATGTAAACTAAATTCTTATCGATACTCGATAAAAATACTGTAGGAACATGATGGGAATATTAACTGGTCACTGGTGGCGACACACGGGCGCAAGATGAGTAGGGCACCAGGGAAACAATGAAGCATCGCTTGTGCACTTGTCACGCATTAGCAAGACGACGCTGTAAGCATCTGGGATCCCCTCAATATAATACATTGGAGGAGGTATCGACAGTGAGGCCGTAGAGTCCTTCAAAATTCGCTTTTACCGCAGGCATCATAAACGATGACTACTCCTCTTGGATTTAGCAAGTGAAATTCATCTGGTATTGCAAAGGACCAAACTGGTCTATGCGTAGCCTGCTGGCCTACCAGATTAACCTAACCTAACCGAAAGTCTAGTTTTCAATGGTTGTAAGAGCTCTAACTGGACCCTGTCCGATAGCGATTCATGCGTTAGGATTTAATATCTTACCAGTTATCAATTGCTTGGATGAATATTAGTTAGCTTTATCTCAATATTTTCTTTTTGAATGTCCCGGATATTCTTTACGGAATCAAGACAAAGGCAACTTGTATTTCATACCATTCGATGCCAAGATGCAATTGCTGAAATAGCAATAAAGCACCCAAGCAGATTTGTGAAAGGTTCAGAGCGTTTTGCCGCTAGCTGATGTCTAACTAAATGTGTGTTTCTTCCGCCTTCACAAAGGTCTTTACAGAATTGTTTAAGTGTTATCTTAACCTTCTCTTAACACTATTCTTATTATATAAGCCCTCTCCTACGTCTTTAGCACTTACATACATATATTAGTCCACGTATGACTAGTCTAAATAAAAATTTTATAATATTATTGGTGGCCTTAATATCGAAAATCATTAGCAATTATAGATTCAGGCAAATAAAGGAGTAAAATTTGATTTCAGACGGTACATAATCTTTATCAAAATTATATCTCAATTATGTAGTTAGACACTTAGTCTTGCCCACCCTAGCGTTCATACAACACTGGTATCATCAATAACATAAATAATAAATATATTGAACTCTCCCTTTGATTATCATGAATTATAATGCTAAAATGGGTCAAGTGACTTGCAAGTTGACCTCTGTTAGGCTAAATGATACTTAATGCCCCTGCTCATTCACAACCTGAACCATATATACACATATGTATTCTTATGTACCCAATATTATGTTGTGAGAGTAAGCATTACGGGCTGACTTATTTAACTGTCATTAATAATTACATAGTTGTTTGCTTCTTAGTTACAGAAGTCTTTCTTAGTTCGTAAAAAATGTAAGAAAAGTGTAGTATATGTTTGTACATATGTACTTACATATGGGAAGGTAGAATCACAAATATGTATGGGTGGTCTTACTCGTATATATAATTTTACTATAATTTATGGTTAACTTTTATATTATTACTTTGATTTTCTCCTTTTTTTGAATAACTAGGTGTATTCAAATACAAAAAAGGGAAAAAGCACTTTGCATCGAAGCTACATAAAATACCCGTCACAAGTAAAAGTTTCAATACTAGATCTTTATCTTGCTTGTTCAGTTTTTATAGTAAGTGTATAAAGTAGTGGTCCGATTTCCAATATTTTCTTCAAAACTTGTACCGGGTCGTGGACATATCTTGTTTAATAAAACGTTTTCCATAAAACAACTTGTCTTCTGTTGGTCAGCTTATATGGCAGCTATATGCAGTAGTGGTCCGATATCGGTGGTTCGATATATAAAAAGATTCTTGATCATATGTGTTAATTTCCATAGTGATATTTCCAAAACTGAGAGACTGAAACGCGTATATGTAGACAGACTGATAAACAAACACATAAATCGACTTAACTCGTTACGTTCATCATTAATAACGAGTGATCCAAGCAGAGGTATTTTTTCAATAGCCTTTTTCTGACAGAACACACGTGAGCCGTGTCAAGCTGTTATGTTTTTCCTTTAAAACAGTAGGGAACTTCGAAATGCATATCTCTGTATATATGTATACTTCAGAGGCCTTCCGAAGTTTTCGAGTGCAACAAACTCTCTGACGAACTTGGTATATCACATTCACTGTTTAAATATAATTGAAGTTGTCAGTTGCTGTAACACTACTCATAAATTATAATCTTATTTGCTCAAAATTGACTGATACCATGTCATATTATTATACCTTATTACTATATTAGCGGCTTCCTCACAAAGTCGGCTGAATTAATGTGTCTGCATGTATGCATTTAAATAAAGGGTGATTTTTTAAGAGCTTGATAACTTTTTTTTTAAAAAAACGCATAAAATTTGCAAAATCTCATCGGTTCTTTATTTGAAACGTTAGATTGGTTCATGACATTTACTTTTTGAAGATAATTTCATTTAAATGTTGACCGCGGCTGCGTCTTAGGTGGTCCATTCGGAAAGTCCAATTTTGGGCAACTTTTTCGAGCATTTCGGCCGGAATAGCCCGAATTTCTTCGGAAATGTTGTCTTCCAAAGCTGGAATAGTTGCTGGCTTATTTCTGTAGACTTTAGACTTGACGTAGCCCCACAAAAAATAGTCTAAAGGCGTTAAATCGCATGATCTTGGTGGCCAACTTACGGGTCCATTTCTTGAGATGAATTGTTGTCCGAAGTTTTCCCTCAAAATGGCCATAGAATCGCGAGCTGTGTGGCATGTAGCGCCATCTTGTTGAAACCACATGTCAACCAAGTTCAGTTCTTCCATTTTTGGCAACAAAAAGTTTGTTAGCATCGAACGATAGCGATCGCCATTCACCGTAACGTTGCGTCCAACAGCATCTTTGAAAAAATACGGTCCAATGATTCCACCAGCGTACAAACCACACCAAACAGTGCATTTTTCGGGATGCATGGGCAGTTCTTGAACGGCTTCTGGTTGCTCTTCACCCCAAATGCGGCAATTTTGCTTATTTACGTAGCCATTCAACCAGAAATGAGCCTCATCGCTCATCGGACGTAAAGCGCGAAAATAAAATTCAATGATTTGCAAGCGTTGCTCGTTAGCAAGTCTATTCATGATGAAATGTCAAAGCATACTGAGCATCTTTCTCTTTGACACCATGTCTGAAATCCCACGTGATCTGTCAAATACTAATGCATGAAAATCCTAACCTCAAAAAAATCACCCTTTATATACACTCTATAGCAGTAAAGCTTATGGTTAATATACAGGTCAACTATGCTAATAATCCCCTGTGTTTTGAAAGAAAGCAAACTGATGACCAATTTTAGGTTGATTAAGTACTATCAGCGCTGTCAATTCAGGTAATTACGGCTTGAAGCTATGAGCTGTGTTAAACAGAAATACCGTTTTGTAAATTTTTGATGCTACAAACTCCAACAAATGCACAACATACAGGGTGGGTTGTAAGCTATAAAGCAACATAAGTATTCAATATCTATTAAAATAGTTCTACTTGTATCTTTCGTTTTTGTATTCAGTACTGAAGTGTTACATAAAAAATTGTAACATGCATATTGAGGACACCCTGTTTATATAAAATGCTCATGTGCGTTAAAAAATATGTATGTATAAACGTAATACTCTACTGTACTACATGCAATGTAATTATTTTCCTATTAGTCTTATTTATGAGTCGCTGGTTCTGTGGCATATCGGTTGTGCGGATGTTCATTAGGCAGTCATATTTATCAGTAAAACCGTAACTTTTTGTTGTTGGCGTAGGTTAATTTATGCAGCAGTCAGGCAGTATTTTATCACATTTTGTAGCATGACTAAATACCATATTTATAGGTAAAAGGTACTTTAATATGTCATATGCACATAAATGCATAGGGAATGTAACGAAAAGCGAAATATTCTGTAAAAGTTGCTGATGCAGTGATTAACTCCCCAAAGACTTGGTAATATTATGAGATATTTTTCTAGCAAAAACTTTTATATACCTATTTTTTAACAACTTCATACAAGATATAAAATAAGATATATATTTCAGTGGATATTTTTATTAAACTGAAAAGACTTTGCAGCCAACTATAATGAGGGAGAAACGTTTAAAAAATTTCCATCAGCTACCAGCTAACTATTTCTTATTATGAGTATAAAAAAACTATTCACTGGTATATTTCTTACAGCATAAGAGGGTATAAAAAGATCTTTATGTTGATATTAATCATGTAGTGTGTATGGCAGCTATATGCAATAATGGTCCGATCTAAATAAATTTATTAGGATATTACTTTATTTCCTTATTCATGCAAAATTTTTTGAAGATATATCGTTAAATAAAGAAGTTTTCCATAAAAGAACTTAATTTTTGTTGACAAGTTTATATGACAGCTCTATGCATTAGTGACTCGATCTGAACAATTTCTTAGAATATTATTTTACTTTCTTAAGGATTAATTCGCGCCAAACTGAAGATATCTCGTTAATTAAAAAAGTTTTTCATATACCTAAGAACTTAATTTTGGTCAGTTTGCTTGTTTGGAGACAATATGCTATAGTAATCCGATCTGAACAATTTCTTGGAATATTACGTAATTATTTTAGATGCCAAATTTCCTGAAGATAGTTTCTTGAAGAGGAAAATATATATACAAAATTTCATATCGATATCTCAAGATATTATAATAAAAAATTATTTTTTTTTTTCACCACTTTAATTTTATTAGTTTCTGCTTCCTGTTATAACTGCCAACATCAACAATATATTGAAGTAAATAAACAACAAAGCGGTTGACCAAGCATTACACTTTTAAATAAATTATTACCCAAACATGTTTTTACAGTACAAGATATTTTTAAATTAAACAAACTCTTCAAAACCCCACACAGAAAAAAATAAACATAATTACTCATACGCCTGGTCTACCAAAATATTTTAATAACCTGACTTAGCCAAAACCACCAAGCCACACGAAAGCTCAACACATACATACATATATGTTAGGCAAATGAATTTGAAGGAGGATATGCATGAAAAATTCTGTTTTTATGCAACCAACATCCCAGCCAGCCCCACAAGCGCGCCTCTACAAACATATGCATGTGACTTGTGCTTCTAGCAGCAGAGGCTGAGCCAGAGTCGGCGTCAAAAGTTGTGAGAAAATTAGCATAAACATAATGTGGCACACACTTAACACACTTAAATTCACAAAGAGCACATAAATTTATACATACACACATGCTGCTATAATAAAAAACCGAACATAAAGCCGGGTTTACATGCATATTAGCACAGCAAAGAAGCTCGTGTGCGCTCACATGTACATAATTCATATATAGTAAAAGTGTAGGTGTGCATGTGTGGGTGAGCGTCGGTGAAGATGTTAGGTGCTAAAAATTAAAATGTTTATGCTAAAAACAAAGTGGGCGCTTTCCAGCAGATAGCCCACTTGCTGCTTGGCCCCTTGTCAACTGCCTTGCTGACTGCGCAGTTTGCGAAAAAGTGGCATGACAGCTCTGGGTATGTGTGAGTAATTTCGGCTGACATTAGAATCACATTAACACACAGGCGAAAGTGTCGGAACTGGCAATAAGAAATGTTTAATTTGCCATGCTAATATGGTGTGAAGGGGTTGGGTTTAAGTTTAGGCGCATTTGTGTAGAGATGCTTAAAGGGTCGGAAATAAATATATAAAGCTGTGTTGGCTTGAAGTTTTTTATTGACATTAGAAGTTTAATCCTTTTTGGCACATAAATCAATTTTTGCTTGGATTAAAATATTCGTGCTTAAGCTACTTCAGCATATGCTTCCCTGCTTTAAGCATCCCTCAAATTCTTTCATTCTAAAGTTTCATGAGAGTCAACTCAACTGTTTTGTATAAGTGAAGAAAATTATATTTTTTAACACCTGACTTAGTATTTTCTTTTATTTTATTTGCAATGGCACCGTTTGCCAAAATTATTTTACTTAACCTTAATAGATATCCAAATGCTTTTATTTCAATTTTTTTTTAATTTTGTTGATTTAGTATATTTAAACAGGTGGCAACATCTCTCATAAAACAGAATTTTTTGCCAAACTCAATTTGATGCCAGGCTTGTTTTATTTCTATTGTCTCCAAATTTTTTTGCATTTTAATATTTGCAAATACGTGGCAACTATTTTCCAAAAAAATATACATATATTGCTTTATTAAATAATGTTTTTATCTCCACTTTCTTTTTAATACCGTATTATTTTAATTTTATTCACATAAAAAATAGTTAGTTATTAAAGTAGGTGGCAACCTCTCTACCAAAAAAATATTTTTTTGCTGAACTCTAATTGATGCCCAGATTGCTTTATTTCTATTGTTCCAAATTTTTTTGTGATTTTTAAGTAGGTGGCAACTCTTTCTGAAAAAGATAAATTATTCTTTATTAGACACTGTTTGATGACCACATTGCTTTTTCATGTTCCATTATCATAATTTTATTCACATAAAAAATTAAACAGGTGGTAACTCTGTCCAAAAAATTTTAGACTCAGCCATTTATGTATGTCCTCTGCCGATTCAATGTATTATATATTTTATGTCACATATTATGTTTGCTCTAAAAATTTTAAACAGATGGCAGCTTCTCAATATGTTCGCTCTAGACAGTCCAAATCCAATATAGAAGTATATTTTCATATATGTATGTATAATATATTTAATAAGCCCTCGCTTCCATTTGATAGCGTTTCATATACTGCGAATATTTCCAACTTCGTTGCGGTTGGTTGATTTGACTACCGTAACGGTATTCACTCAAGAAATGCTTTTACTCCACCGCAAACTATAAGTGAGCATTATTTTAGCGAGTCAACTGCGTATGACGGTCTCCACACAAAATCCCACGCAGTGTCGGCAGTAAAGCGCTGGATTAAGAGAAGTCACGCAAAATTAATTGCTAAATTTATGCTAAAAGCAATCTTTAGTTTGGACCACCCACTGCACGGCAACAATAAACATGACAATTAAATTGTAATGTGCGTGCGTACGAGTCAGCTGCAAATCAGTATGAGCAGCAACCACATGACAGACCGTCAAATACACATAAATAATTTAATTAATATATTTCGATATAACTTTTCACTTGTCATATTCATTTGACTTAAGTATTTGGTCAAATGTCCGCAAACATTTATTTACTATTCTATGCCTATTCGTTACGCTCACTCATTGAATCTTTTTTCATGGCTACGCTCTCTTTTGCAGGTCTCACGTCGTACGTTACGCAGGACAATATTAATAATGAACTACACCGAAATATAAATCAAAATTTAATTATGTCGCCCGCGTCGGCCGGCATTTCCGGTCCTATTGTGACGAGCAATTATAACGGGCCCGCGCCGCAGCCGCCCGCCCAGCCAGCCCCCGGCCATGGCAGTTTCCACGGCAGCTACAGCGCCGCCTACACAGCTTCATCAGATATGCCTTATCCGCCCTCTTCCATTTCGGCGTCCTCATCGTATCATCAACACCAACATCAGCAGCAACAACAGCAGCAGCAACAGCAGCTGAATCTACAACAACCATACCATCAAACAAGTGGGAGTAGCATAACAAGTTTTGATTCGGCAAATGTAATTGATGAGCGACACCAACAGCGGCACACCCATCAACATCAACAGCAGCAACAACAACAGCTACAGCATTTGGCGCGCCCACTGCACAAAGTGATTGGTGTGGGGCACGGTGGCGGTGCTGGTGGGCTTGAGCACAACAGCCTCGGCGAGGCGACGTTGGGTGGCTCAGCCGAGAGCGTCAACGCCGGCTTGGAGGAGATCTACGCCGCGCCCATGTACTTCGGCACGGAGAACTCCACAATTGTGACGACGCAAATTGGCGCGTCCGCACATATACCCTGCACCGTGCATCACATTGGCGATGGTGTGGTGAGTACATTTTGCGCAATTTCCTATTTATTTGTTTGTTGAAAATTCACTTTGCGGCCCCCGTGAGTGGCGAGCGCAAGTGCTGTGTGTGGCGTTGTTGTGCCACCAATTAAGCCATCATTCAAGTCTCGAAGAAACTTATGGCGCGCTAATGGCTGGAGTGGTTGAATTTGTGTGGGATGTGGACGCGTAAGCGCTTGTTTGGTGTAAGCGGGTGGTCGTGGAGAACACCAAAATAGCGCTTTGTTATGTTAAGTGATGTTTATTGTGATTTGCATAAAGTGTGGCACATGGAATTATGTCATGAAATTGTTTATGAGTCTTGAAGTTGAGCAGCCGTTCAAGAGGAATTATCAAGCGGTTCGTGGCACATAATTATTAGTGGACGAGTGGGAATGTTTGCAGTTTGAGTTCTTTCTATAGGCTTTGGTTAATGAAGTAAGTGATTAATTTTACTGAATTTATATGTGCCTCGCCACAAGCGTTTAGTTGGGGTATGTTGTGGTAGTTGGTCGTATTTCAAGGTTTTATTGAAAAATATTTCTAAAATCGTTTTTTTTTTCTAAAAAAATAACATATATTTTTTTTAATATTTTTTTTAAATAAAATATTTTTTTTAAGAAAAAATATTATAAATTGTTCTAGTTAGTAGTAGTAAAAAAGTTAGAGAATTTGCCACGGCAAAGGCATATATGATTTCCTGCGACCTTCGCTATACCACATACCATCTGGTCAAATTTGAATCGGACTGCGTTCAGCCACTCAGTAAATAAGAAAAAAAGTCACAGCTAGCCAAATTTGTCAAACACGCTGACGAAAAAAGGTCAGTGTTATCTGTAAGTAAGTTAATGCTATCCGTAGCACCAGTACTAGGTCTCATGAATATGTTTGAATATGCTAGAAATCTGGGTAATATTTGTGTATTAAGTCATTTAGGAATAAAAGTATAGAAAAGGCAGACGAGTTAGCCAGCTCCAGGGTATGCAGAGATACAATTCCCTCAAGCCACCCCAGACCATTCTATCCCTTCAAGGGTTGTTTGAAGCAACGGACAGTAAGGAACACATAACAGTGGGCATACCACTAAACAATCTTTGGGTAGAGTTGATTGTAGATAGACCAAAAAGATCTTACTTCTAGGTAAAAGGAAACTTAGTACAATTCTAGGGAGTATCCAAGGGCACATACCTTTAAGATTTTGCCTTCAGAAAATTGGAAAAATGGATTCGGTGGAATGCAGAGAATGCGCTGAAGATGGTCAGACGCTGGAATTTATTCATGCGAATGTTCAGACGAGAATTCTTGAACTGGTTTCTTAGATTTTCATATCATAAATTAATTGCATTGTTGTTTCCTATATTAAAATATAAACAAAATATGGTAGTATGATAATATATTGAGTAGTCGAAAAAGTATTTTCGTATACATTGAAACATAAAATGTGGAACATGCCTACATTGAATGGTATATAGACCTATTCTTGTGTATATGTCTGCCAATATTAATTAACCAAATAAATGCTGTTGTTATTTGGCACACCTTTACAAAAGAAATAACAAAAAAAAGAAACAAGAACGACAGCTGAAAAACCGACTGAACGCAAAATGTGTTACATACCACGCGGCGTATGAGTAACACGCAACCAAAACTTCTGAAGCGCTCGACATAAATACAATTGCGAACAACTATGCATACAAACCAGGTAATGTGCTTCACAAATAGATTAAGTGGCACGCACTGTGCGAGCAATATTGCCAACTTGCCCTACTTATTGCGTACCAATTGACAAATCTTCTTATTGATATGCCATTACCATTTCAATTCTGCTTCTTACACAAACACATACAAATACACATGTTAAATGTGGAATGAACAAGTATTTGTTGTGTAAGTACAAGTAGTGGCACAAAATACACGTACAAGTAAGTATTATAGCAATTATTTTGTATTTGAATTTGTAAGGCCGGTGTGTGCTCGATATTGGAGGAAGAACACGACCTTGCTTGGTATGTGTGGTTGCGTAGTAGGTGAGTGTACATATCTTTAATGACTGGGTGACGTAATAGATTTGCTAGCAAGTGAGAGGCGTGGTAATTTTTGGGATTTTAAGGCGAGGAAGTAGTTTGTAGGTATTTTTATTTGAGTTAGTACTTTGAAGGAATTTCCATACTTGAGTATTTGAGTAGAGTTCGATGTAGAAATAGTCACTCAGGTTTTGAGTTATCGATACGAAATTTTGAAGAAATCTTTTCCTGCCCAAGTAGCTGCTGATTTGTCGGAACCAACGATATCGAACAATTTAAGTATACAGCTGCCATACAAATTGCACGATTGGAATAAAGTACTTGTATGGCAGTCATTCTCATTTGACGAGATATTTTCAAGAAATTGGCCATGAATTATTTTCTAAGACAGTGGTCTAATGTGGGAAGAAATTGCTTAGATCGGATCACGGGAACATGTAGCTGCTATACAAACTGAACGATCGGAATAAAGTACTTGTATGAAAAACTTTTTTATTTGAATAAATATCTTCACGAAATTTGGTATGAATTATTGTCTAAAGCAATGCCACAATCTCCGTAGAAATTGTTTAAATCGGGATACTTTAGCGTATGGCTGTCATACAAATCGCACAATCGAAATCAAATGCTTGTAAGGAAAACTTTTTTATTTAACGAGCTATCATCACGAAATTTGCCATGGATCATTATCTAAGGTAACGCTAAAATCTCCGATTATATTGTTCAGTTCGGATCACTATAGCATATAGCTGCCATATAAATTGACTCATAATCAAGTAGCTGTATGAAAATTTTTTTTACAAGTTTAGGGTATTCAAGCTCCTTTAACTTTTTTCATATATTTTTAGCGTCTTTTGCTAACTACCCACCTACCAAAACCGCGCTCTTAAGCTCACATTATTTACTACTGGGCTTAGTTTTCAAATAATAAGCTTATTTATGTGGCAGCGTGCATTGTTTGTGTGTACGCTGAAATAATTCTAATTAATGATTCTTGAATTGTCTGCACAGGAAAGCACTCGACACGCGCATTTGCACGGCTGTGTACACGCTTTCAATTTCAATTTCATTAACGTATTGGTAAACTAGTACGTGTGTCTGTACACACGTATTTACATACGCACACAAGTTTGCACGTTGTTTCGGCACAAATTAATTGTATTTGTTCGTTATGTCTGTCTACCACACAGCTCAAGCTTTTTTGCATGATTTTTAGCCAATTTCCACTATTAGTGACGCTCTACTTATTCATTACACATGAGCTGTAGTGTCGTTCAGCGAATGAAATATGCAATTTAATTTAATTTGCGTTGTGACAGAAAAAGCGAAACGCAAATGAAAATGAAATGAGTAGAACAAGTTTGGTTTTATTTGCTATAATTTTTTTTTTTTTTTTTTTTTGTGTTTTTTGTGTTTTTGTTTTTTTTTTGTTTCGACTCCAAAAAATTCTGTTTGTGACCACTAAATTATTTGGAAGCAGCTTTAAGATATTAAGTCGAGTTTTGCCCACAAAACTTTCGCTGTCAACTTCTTGTCTAATATTTTTTGCTTTCTCATTACTGAAAATAGCTTCTTTGCGGTCGGTTTGTTCTGAGTTTTAGTATGGAAATACATATAAGTGTGCAAAAGTAGTATAAGTTCGTACACATATTTTTATTCAGAATCCACAGACCAATGAAGAAGACTTTGCAAATGGATAAAATGTTAGAAATTGTACGTTGAAACCCATGGCAAACGAAAAACAGATTTAAACAATTAAAAAAAAAACAGAGAATTACTTTCAGATGCATATGACTTGCTAATTATATGAGTTCTAAGGCGAGGTTTCACAATGGATCAATAATTATTGCGTAGTCGAAAAAGTCTTCAACTTATGTATATTTTTTACAGTGGTGGATTTACACTACGAGCAGTCGGGGCTAGTGCCCCGGGCGGCAAATTTTCTAGGGCGGCAAAATTTGGAAAGTAGAAAAAAAAGTGAGCTGTCAGTCGACAAGTCAGTCATATGATAACGCTAACAATGTATCAGGAATTTATTCAGGTTTACAGGAAAGAATTCATGAAATTAATGATCTTGCAGAACATGCTCAGTTATTATTGAATTTGGCAATTTGGATAATAGAGAAATCCGTAACCGAGCTAAAGGTTTACAAAATGTTTGTTCTTCAGATCTGGAGTCCTCATTGAGGGACGAATTTGTGCACTTCCATGCTAATTGCACTGAAAACAAGATGGAATAAAACTCATCTTCCGATATTCTGAAACTTTTGAGTGCAAACGACCTTTATACAGAGTTTCCAAACGTAGGAATTAAATATCGAATATTTATTACTTTAGCTGTAACAAACTGTAGCGCAGAACGATCGTTTTCTTGTTTGAAAAGAGTTAAAAACTATAGGGTGGGCCATATAAAATTTTAAGTTTAAAGATAGGGCGTGAAAGATTGAGTGTAGCGTTTGCTGTATGGCACGTAGCGCCGTCCTGCTGGAACCAAATGTTCTCCAAGTCTTCCTTTTCAATTTGCTTGAAAAAAAAAAAAATTAACATTGTGGGATATCGCTCACCATTGATGGTTACGGTGGTTCTTTCTTCATTTTCTAAGAAAAACGGGCCGATGATTCCACCAGACAAAAATCCGCACCATACAGTGATTCGTGCTGGGTGCATTGGCTTTTCTCCGATTACGTGCGAGTTTTCTGTGCCCCAAATGCGACAATTCTGCTTGTTAGCGTAACCATCAAGGTGGAAATGAGCCTCGTCCGAAAATCCATCCTGTCCATCCTCGGTCAAACGATCTTCTGCCCGATCTGTCAATATTTTCCAGTTTTCTTCTAATGAATAGCGATTCCTTTCCAATCCCACCAAACACTTAGCATAACCTTTAGTGAGCTTCACCGCGTTTGGACCATGATCTTTTTTGCACATTATTATCGTATTTGAGCCACCTTTCGTCTCCTGTTACATTTCGCTTCAAAAATGGTTTGTTTTTATTTTGCTTCAGCAAAGAATCACAGATGTTAACTCGGTTCTTTAAATTTTTCACAGAAAATTCATGTGGTGCCCAAACATCGAACTTCTTTTTGTAGCCAGCCTTTTATAAGTGGTTCAAAACCGCTTGATGATGAATGTTAAGTTCCTTAGCGATGTCTCGGCAGGACCGTCACATATCCTGATATTCTTTTCCATAATTTCATCGACTTTTTCAACGACAGGTCCACCAGAGCGAGGTGCATCTTTCATATCGAAATTTCCAGAACGGAAGCGAGCCAACCATTTCGCGTAGCCAACTGATACAGCATCGTCTCCTGAAAATTCACAAATTTCATTGGCATTCTTCCCTTCTTTATACAAATATTTCAAATATAGCGAATTTCTTCGAGTTTTTCACTCTATTTTGAGCAGCTGCATCATTTTTTCAACTCTCTCGAGTTTAGTTTAATGTGATTAGTTGCACTGGAGATATGCGACTTCCACGACATCGAATGACAAAATACGAAAAGACTATTTCGACTACCCAATATTAAAGTAAAATAATTTTAAAAACTTCCAGGTTACATTACCCCTTAATACATATCAATCCCTAAACAAATACTTGCATGCGAAGCATGTTACTCATACGCGGTGGCCAACAGATTACTGCATATAAAACCATTTACACTTTACATACAAACTTGTACAAGTTTTCTCACTCTTTTAAGTATTTTATTTTAAGCATAGTTATATTATTTACGTAAAGCTACGTCTACGGTCCATAAGTTTTGACAAATTAAACGCAGACATTTTCGTCTTCATAGCACACAAATACAAGCAAATTTTTGCACAAGAGGGTTGCGTCGTCAACATGCTTGGCACTATGAAGGTTCTTTCATCGCTACTAATCCGCATAAGCTGTTGCTATAAGTAGTTAGCATGAAAAAGTGTTAATGCTTACTCAGATGAGCTTGTGTTTATAAGTCTTGCACACCATGAGAATATATGTTTGTATAAATTAATGTCTTAGGTCACGGCTGAAGGTGTGAGAAATTTGAGAAGGAGGTGAAAACAGACACAAGTGAAGAAGCAGTTTTGAAGACAAGTGCTTGCACTAATAAAAGAGGTATTAAATTGAAGAAGAGTTTTAGAAGAGATGCATAACAAGCGGGCTATGGTGGAAGAGGCGACTAAAATATTGCATACATGTATAAAAATAATTTTTTTATTATTAATTTTTTTTAATAAATTATCCGTATATGGTATATAAAATATGTACTATTTTATAGTTTATTATTTAAAAAATTGTGAAATTTAAATTATTTTTTACAATTTCAATAAGATATTACGGAAAAGAAATTAGGACTAAAATATAAATCGTTTACTGTCCAGTAAGTGGAAAGATAAAGTCAATATGAATAGCAGTTTGAGCCAACAAACTCCCACAGCTTATCTCCCATGATCACACAAATAAAAACTATCTCTAAGATAACTAAAAATTCTTCACAATCTCAGCGGCTTTAAATTAAAAATGAAAGCTGCGAAGTAATAAGCAGATGCTTATAAAGATACAGCATAAAAGGCAGAAGAATAGCAGATAACGACCTTGGAGAATAGCACAAATAAAAACGGCCTGGGGCAGCATAAGCAGCCTTCAAAGCAGCTAAACCTGGCTGTCCACTTAAAAGTTGCTCAAGCATTCATTTGACGCTAGTTCAGGTGAATCTACTTAAGCATATTTATTTAGACTTGTGTGTTACTACTTGCGCACGTAAGTATGTACAGAACGGCGTTAAATAAAATGTGAAGGTCAATGCGCAGCTCAACGCCTAACGAGCAGCAACTAATCTGCGCGCAAACACACACACGTGCGCATGAATATGCCAAAGCTTTCATTTATATGTGTGTGATATAGCCTGTGTGCATAACTGCACTCAAAGCAATACTGCTTGGGAAAAAATTTTACGCCTTTTAAGCATGAAACGAATATGACACGACAGCTTCCTCAGCTACATAATTCGATGTAAATATATATGCAAATGTGCAGAAGCAGCTGCTTGCGTCAAATGACGACGCAGAGTTGTTGGCAAATACAAATTAAGCTTGATGTGACGCCACTAGTTGCTTAGCGTTGCCACTTGAGTTTTTTTACCCGCCTCGTAGATTCTATTTATTTATAGTAGGAAGCATAAAAATAAAAATTATTATCATACCTGTGAGAGAGATTGGCAGCGTGGGCTTTTGGCTAGATATTTTCGGCCCTTGAGATTGAAGTCAATAATTTTAAAGTGATGCAATTTTAAAATTTTTGGATGGAGTGTTTAATTTCAAGCATCGGTGAAGATGAAATATTATTTCAAGATGTGTTTAATGCTTTTCAGTTCTTGTTAAGAAATAAATATATATTTATTATCGAAAAAGTTTTTTCGTATTTCTAACCAAACGAATTTCCAGAACGGAAGCAAGCGAACCACTGTTGTGCTACACGAACTGATACAGCATTGTCTCCATAAACTTCACAAATTTCATTGGTAGCTTGCGTGGCATTCTTCGCTTTTTTATACAAAAATTTCAAAATATAGCGAATTTCATCATTATTTTCGCTCATTTTTGAGCAGCTGTAACTTTTTTTCAACTTCAAAGAATTTAATTTTTTTTACCAAATGAAGCTTAAAAAGGTAGTACTGAAGATATACGACTGCAACGACATTTATTGACAAAATACGAAAAGACTTTTGGTTGTCGACATTATTATTATGTATTAATTATAAAAAAAAAAAAAATAAATAAAAATATAAATAAAAGGAATATAGTAGCATAATGAATATAAATAAGTTGCATAAGAGCACTACACTTGAAACTAAACGCAATGAAAGCCCCAAATATATATTAATTAAGCTCTATACATTCATTTTCAGCATGCTCTCCTTTACAATAAGCCGTATTCACTAATCAAACTGAAATGACAGTCAATAAAGCCAGCAATCAATTCTAACATAAATCAGCGCTCATCTCCGTCTAACTATCTATTTATATCCACACGCATTAGTTAAGCTATTGCATATAAATTCCAATACTCAAGGATCCCATCAAGAATTTATGGCCTGCCAAATGCATATGTGTTTGTAAACTGCAGTGCTGCCGAGACATAAATTGTCACATGTGGCTTAAATCAATTGGAAAAAGTACACACATATGACATTGTGGCCACTTATAAAGCTGTGGCTTCGTTTGTGGCTTTGGCTATCGTGCATAATAATGCGACCATATACGGATGTATTAATTATTCAAAGCAGCAAAGTTGGCATGCCACATGTGCGTACGCAACTCTTGTTAATAATGAGGATATCACACCTTTGTCAGGGTGATTGATGGCGTCGACAGTGTGCGCTGGCTGCTGTTTGTGCTTTGCTTAAATTCATTCACTTTACTGAATGATTGTCGGTAGTTATTGCTGTAGGCTTTGAGGGTGGGAGTTAAAATAAATGGGTTTTAATAGATATGCGTTGAAAGTGGTCGAAACAAAATGTCAGTTGATCAGAGAGATTGCTAAACATAACACGGGAATTATGAGTAGTTTAAGAGAATCCTTTTGTTGATTGATGTTGGTAAACATTTCGAAAAAAAAAGATTGTGAGAGGTGACATAAAACTTTTTTATATCACTGCTAGGTGAGTTTAAACTAGTCCAGAGACATATGTGTATTAAAAAAATATTTTTTAAAGTATTTTTTCTGAAGAAAAATTAAGAAAAGTTATCAGTTTGAACCAATTTGATCAAAAAATGACCAGAGTGGGACAGAAGAGACTGCAAAGTAATTTTGTCATGCGAAAATTCACCTGCACACGAAGTGATACTCTGGATACAAACAAGGAGCTTAGCATTGAGTTAGCAACCATACCCGCCGTTTTCATCAGACTTGGCATCTTCTGATTACCATTTGTTTTTGGCTTTGAAACACGCATTAGTTGAGCAGCACTTCGATTTCTATGCAGAAGTCCAAAATAGGGTGTCGAGCATTTCTATTTTTATAGTATCCACAAATTGCCAGAGTGTTGGGCAAAATGCATAAAAAGCAATGGTCAATACTTTGAATAATTTTTTCTTTGTTTTTCCATTCAAAACTAACGATAGACCATATAATACAGCTGAACACTGGTTTAGTGATAAGTGAAAAGCAAAAACTCGGCGTTTTAAACTACAACTACTCTACCGATTTCACTCCTACATTGTTTTCTTGGTCTTAGTGTGACTGTCCGTGAATTCGACATTATGTAAACCGCACATTAAGCAACATTTTATATTATTGCTTATGCTTTGTTGTCTTGAACAATGCGACGATTTTCTGCATAAAATCAATGCCGCAGTTCATGAACTTTGCGTATAGAAAGTATTGTTTGCGATATGCAAATTAATATAAATTACTGACTGCTGTGGTTTGCAACACAAAATAAATCATAGAACATAATAAATTTCCTGCTTTTGACTACCCATAAATTTAATTGTTAGGCATATTAAGTACATAAAAGATAAAAAAATTTATAATTTTTATGATTTTTTAAATGCAGACAAAATAAGATAAGCACGTCACGTTACATTTTCCAAAGAACAGACATAATAACACCCTCTTTTCAACATAACATATTAGTTTTTATGTGTTATTTTTTATATCATATTTTCATATTTGCATTGTTTTCTTATGAGCAGCAGAATTTACTTTGCTCAATAGTATCAAAGAGCGGCGAGATTAATTTTTGTGTGCTCCTTGGCGAATGAGCATTTTTTTTTCGTGTAGTAATTAGAGGGGTCCTTTGATAAATATTTTTAAAAAATTGTGAATGCATAATTCACACTTACAAGAATTACATGAAAGTGTGTGTAAAAAAACTGAACTAACATGCCTGCCTTTTTTAATTTCTTATTTTTTTTTAGCCGATCTTGGCCTGTAATGAAATACTGTGCTTCACGATTTGTGTAACTTGGGAATTTAAGCTTCTTTTGTATGTGAAGCAATTTATTTTTTCGTTTATGAACCATATTCACTTAGGTATGTAAAACACCCGCCATATTACTTAGCTCTATTTTGTATTATTCGACATAGCTAAAGAAGGTAATTTGTGGAAATTAGAAAGAAAATACCACATGAACTGTTTTTAAATTGTAATGATAAATTTATACATATATTATATCGAAAAAAAACGAAAATTGTAAACAAAACGCAAATTATTTATTTATTCAGAAAAATTTATTTTGATGTCTTTAAAGTAATCTAAACCAGATGTAATACTCTTATGACAACGATTTTTCCAGTCCTCGAAGCACTTTTCATAAACACTTTTTACGATGGCCTGCAGCCAGTTTACGGTAAATTTTTTTTATCTATTAGTTTACGAATTTAGAAAAAAATCCACGTAACCAAATCTAAGGAATACTGTGGTTATATTGATTCATCGTGGATGGATGCAATTTATCATCTTCTAAATTCCACGAATTCTTTCTCCACAATTTCGAACTTTTTCAATGGTTATTCTCACGCACACGCCCTAATTCGGCCAAATAGAACTCCTTATTGACCGTCTAGTCCTTCGGTTCATATTCATGATGTACTAAACTAGGAGTATCGAAAAAAACAAAGAGCATCACCTTAATTCTTGAGCTCTTTTGGGTTAGTGTTTTTGACTTCGGCTCGTTTTTTCCCTCCATTCCGATGGCTGATGACCTGTTTGCATGTAAAACTCGTAAACTTAAGTTTCGTCGGCAGTTATAATGCTAGGCATGATTGTAGGACCGGAATTCGCACGATCAAGGATGTCCTTAAAGATCTGTTTAGATACTCTTTTTGCAGAAAATTCAGCTTTATCAAGAACAGTCGAGCAAGAACGCATTTCATACCCAAAATATTTACCAAAATCATGTAAATTAACTCGGGAGAGATGTCAAGCTCTCTTGCCGTTTTTTTTAAATTTGCCTGGCGATTTTCAAGCACCGTATCCTTCACTTTTTTAATATTTTCATTAGTTGAAGAAGTCCAATGTCGTCTTGAATACAAAACAAATTATTCTCGAGATTATCGGCTTTTTAAGTAAGGCTTTGTAGAATTTTCATAGATGTTATTTAATAAAAAATCTATGAAAATTCCATATAGCTTTACTTAAAAAGTCGAATATCTCGAGAGGTATTAATGATAGCAATTTTGACCTCAGACGTTTTTTGTAGCAAATGAAATTTCCTACAAGTTTGTTGTGCTCATTTTTTCCATAGCTCCTGTCATTTACGAGATCTATACAAAAAAAAATCGAATTTCATGGAAAAATCAGGTTTAGGGCCCCGTACTACCTCGCCGGTGTGAGTTACGACTCTGTTGCACTGGGCACTTTTGTAGAATGAACAATTCTGAGAAATATGCGTCTAAAGTCAAAGCGATGCCATAAAATCCCACTGATCTGTAGGAATTTAAAGATAAAAAATCACGATTGCAGTTTATTTTCTATGAAATATTTTTACATGCCTTGATCCAGTTCTTAATGTTAATTTTAAGGGCTAAAATTTTCAGGGAATTTTTTAAGGGTATTTCCAAGGAAACTTCGTGACGGGATTGAAAAATATGAATAATTAAAAAAAGAAACACCCATATGTATATATAAATGTATTCATATACATATATATAAATTTGCAATTATGCCCTGCAATTATGAAATTTTCGCGTAAAAATTTAAAAGCATCTTTTTGCGCTTTCCACTTCAATAAGCTGTTCGGAGCATTCCGCTCGTTAAAGTCAAAATATAATTATGCAATAATTTGTAAAAGAACTCCTTACTCCAACTTCGCGGATTGTAAACATTTTATGCCATAAAGCCTTTTAATGAATACAAATCATTAACACGTCGTTTGCTGTGGCAAGTTAATTTCTCCATGCGAACATTAAGTTTTTTTCGGCGCATAATTGTTGTGGTTCTATTGTCTGATGTATGACAAAGCCTAAGCTTTAATTTTCGGTAAACGAACAACAATAAGAAAAAAAAAAAGGAAAAAATCAAGATGTCGCTTAGCAACGCGCACGTAAAGCCTTTTGTGGACTGCAAGCTATCTTTGCACGCGCCACCTTCCGAGAATGAGCGCGTTGGTGAGCGTAAAATTTATCAAATACACTTCTGTGCTGACGTATGCTTTACAGGCATTTGCTTTGCAATATGCAACATTTTGGCGCTGCGTCGCTCTAGCTGGAAGCAATTGTTTCCAGAGACAGCTGTGCAGCGCCTTTAAGTATGCTACATGCTAGCATTTAATTTAATTTTTCCAACTCTTTCCGTTGGCGTCCGTTTTGTGAAACTTTTGTAGCTGACGCAATTAATCTTTTATACTTTTTTCTTACTTCTCCTTGTGCGCTCGTCCTCTAACATTTGCGTCGCGTTAATTCTCCGTGCAATTCGTAATTCTGAGAATTATCGTTTTAGCGCAATTAAAGAGTTATTGCGTTAATAATATTTTTTTTTACGATACGCGCTTCTACACTGTACCACAGCGGTATGAGCAGCAATGAGATACACATTCAGCTACCTTCATTTTTTTATCCTTTGCTTTAAGTTTTTTATTTCCAAATCATAAATACCTTTGAGAATAAGACGTTACGAACGAGTTTGAAAGTTAAGTACAGTTAAAGTTATGCTACAGATGCATTGAACATTCATAAAGTACACCACGTCGTATGAGCAACAGTTATACAGCAGAAGTTATAAAGCACTTGTATGAATGCTTAAAAAAATTGTGCTAAGAATTCGAAAAGCGCAAGAAATGTGTATTAAATACAAGAAAGTAGAAGTTATTTGAATGAAATAAGTATTTATGTAAAGCTAAGAATAATTCTTGTTCGGTATGCCACTCAATTGCGTTCAGACTCAGCTGTGGAATGACATGACATAAAAACGAATCTGGTTGCTTTTTTCACAATGAAAACGTTGGAAATGTTGCTTTAGTGAAAGAAAGCAACAAAGACACTGCCTAAAAAGGATCCCACAGTGGGCATGGGATAGAATTGCCCACGTTAAGATATGTCTGTCGTAAGAGGCGACTAAAATCCATATTCACTATGTCTGCACTTTTGGCTTGCCTAGCATAGTCTTTGGAAGAAAAAGTGCTATAATACTCAGCATGAAATGATATTATAGACTTTGAATAAGATTACGACAAATATCACCAGCCATGGAGTTGGTATTAGCAAAAGCTATAAGGTCTGACCGGAGACCTCGGACTCTGAAAGAAAATCACCAATTAGATCGATCATTTTGTGATAGACGGAAGACACGTCTCTAGTGCCTTAGATCTGTGCACGCTCCGAGGTCCTAACATCAACTCGGGCCACTATCTTGTTGCAGCCAATACAAGAATCCACCTCTGTGCAGCAAAAAACGCACGACAACAAACACAAGGAAGGTTTGACGTCATAAAGTTGCAATCACAAGAGACACCCCAACGGGTTTCTACTCGACTTGCACTCCTGTTCTCTGAGAGCACTCATCAGTAACTCACTATAAGTGAACTGTGGAACGGTACGAAACCATTGGTTTTCGAAAAATTCGGTATTTTCGCCAATAAAGAATAAGAAGTTTTTGGGAAGACATTATTTTGCCAAAAATTTAAACTTTTACCAACCGTCGATCATTAGCTGTATTTATCTGTTTTTATAAAAATATTTTTTTTGAATCTAAATGAATTTTAAGCAGAAAATTCAAAAAAACTTTCACCACTGCTCAACATATTTTTTTGGAGATCCTGTTAGAAATCGGCTATGGAAGCAAGGAAACACAAACTTTTTTCTGAGTAAATCACCGATTATTAAAGTGCATTAAATTCTCTGTATTTACAATATTTGTAATAATTTCTAATGCAATCAGCTCTTTCAAAAAAGAAAACAACAAAAACTCAAGATGTGGATACTATTGCGACCTTGCCACCAATCAAAAGTCAATGAAGCATTCACCAACTAAACTCAAAATCATAATTCATGCAGTTTTATGTTTATTACCCAATGCTCTTTGACTTTCGGTTGCCACTTTTAGCACACTCAATGCCTCCGGGTCAACTGCTGGGCCATTTAAAATACATTTGGCTGCAACAAATACGCTCAACTCAACTAAAAATTGTACGAAATTTGTAATGTTTTATATTTCGTTGGAAATTAAGTGCTCGGCACACATATGCAAGCGTTTAAAAGGGTAATTTTCAATTTAACAACAACAGTAAGGGCAGCAATTCAAGGTAAACATTTAATACTGATTGCTTGCGAGACAGAATACTAACTAAAGCCAGCTTGCCATAAATATTTTTGTACATACCATATATGTTTCTACTGTAAGCAGCAAAAAGCAGAAATTTATAAGCAATGTATCTTGCAAAAAACTGAACACACACACATTTACCTGCTGTATTGAGCGCTCTTAGTATTTATTTCACTTTCTTTCTCGAGTAAAATTGCCAAAAATACCCAGTTACAACGAAAGCATATGCAGCAGAAAAGCAATTTGCTTTTATTTATTGTAAAACACTGGAAATGTGCATGAGTTGCGTGTGTGTTTTGTTCGATTTGCTGAGCTAACAACTAGCAGGTAACTAAAATATTGCTTGCAGCACTTGAGCTTTGCACTCACTCGCCCCCACACTGCTACACCACTTCACTACTCGATGGCACAAAGTATGTAAATATGCTGATAACCACATATGTGTGTGTATGCGTTGATTCCTTAGATTTGAAAATTGATTTGTTTACCGTAAAATCTCACATAATTGCATCTTCCTGCTGTGCAAAGCTCTCAAGTGGAAAATATGAATTTCGTAGTTGAACAGTTTGATTTTGCAGTGTTATTTTAATTGCACAGTTTCATAAAACTAAATTATGTAGTTGCAATTCGGTATTATTTAAAGCTTATAATTTGAATTCCAAGCTGATTTTACTAAGTTAAATTTAAGAAAAAGTTTAGAATTTTGTTCAAAGTTCATTTTTCAAAGTACAAAACAATTTATTTAATATTTTTTCATTCAAAACAATAATGCAGCTTTACTATGCTCTCAAAGTGCTTTAGGATTAGAAAAACAAATAGTTTAGTAATAGCCTTACTTGCATAGAGGAAGAAAAGAAAGTGGCTTTTTAAATTTTGAAAGAACTAATTAATACATTGTATTATGCATATATACATTTAACGACCAAGCTGTTCATAAAAATTCAAAAAATGCAGTAAACGAGAATATATTTTATATTAAGCGCTTTTGCTAAGAAGGTGAACATACACTAAAACAAAAAACAATACCACAACAAAACTAAAAAAAAAAATTATTTGATATTATTTGACCGAACAGACCTCGTCCCGAACGCAGTGAATAAAATACGGCAGCTGAGAGTAAGACAGAAGGCCGTGGAGAGTCGATTTGGCGCCGTTTGCAGCAACTCGGACTGACATATGGAACAATTTGGTGCATTTTACGTTGAGATCTTGAAATACAACTTATGCAAGAACTGAAGCTGCTCGACCCTCCCAAGCGACATCACTTCGCTCTATTAGCTCTTGGTTCCAAGAATATTCGACGCCAAAATTCACCATTTGGGCCGAAGAGCAACCTGAAGAAACCCAAGAACTGTTATTTCATCCAGAAAAACCAAAACCCATTAGTTGCGCCCATAGGCCAAATTTCAAAAAATTCATCCAGAAATATTTAGACAAAATATATGTATACGAATAGTCTCAAAATTGTTTAAATTTCTTATGGTACACCGGTTTGGTCTGGAATTCTAACCGGACACTCGAAAAATATTTCGATTATTTAAATGGAATTTTAAAGTTGCAAATATTTAATTTAATAAATTCTTCTTCTGAAATTAATTTGATTGATTTATTATTTGTTGTGTATTTTTGATTGAATATACTTTTTTGTGTAATATGTGAATGGAATTTTTCATATTTAAATAGACTTTTAAATACGTTACCCTTCTTCAACAAGAGCTTTCAAGTGCTGAACGTGGATGACCCAAAATTGATTTTGCTGAGTCCTCAAAAAAGAAAAACGTCGTCGGATAGCTCTGCTAGAAAAACATGATGGGTCTGCAGGTTCCGTTTTGCGCTCACTCTATTTTTCACCGATCTTGAAGTCATCCGAGCCAGATATTGAAAATTTTATCGCTTTTAGTGTAACACGGGAATAACGAAACACCAACATTTGCCTATTCGTGAAATTATAATTAGTGAAGCTTCATGCAATATATTGCCAAGCTATTAGAAAATTCTCAAATTTAAGACTTCAAGCTATCCAAATGACATAACAGTAGGTGAAACATATGCAGAAGTGGAGCTGCAGAGTCTACTAGACAGTAAAGCTATAAGAATTTTACTGCTCCAAAAAAACTGTAATTGAAAATTATCCTGATGGCACGGAGAACGTATTAACATTTATTGAAAAAAGTGGTTTTGATGGCAGTACTAAGCACAGTGAATGCATAACGTACGTCCCACTTTAGCAGCCTTTAACTGAAAGTATCTCCAAAATAATATGGAAAGATCCTAGACCATCGTCTTCGCGCTACTGTAAGCCAGTCAGAAATCAATTTAAAAAAGAAATCGCCACACTATCCATTGAAGAAGAATTATACTTTAAAAATAAAATAGAAAACTTTATGCCAACCGAATTTCAAATTCACAATTAAAAAATATTCATAAGAATAGCCTATACATAAGTTGCTATATATATTTCTGGACTAGGCAACACTAAGTGTTGCCAGGTGCAATCTGACATTTCCATTGGAAAGTTTGACATTTTTAAGCACAACATCACTCAGAACGTTTTGTCATTTAATCGTGAATTTTTTTATTTACAGGGAATTAAAAAATTCATCTCGGTCAAAAAATGGAATTAACTCATGAACATTTTCGTGCGATCATTTTTCACAACGTTCGACGTCACGACAAGAGTGCATCGATGAACTAAAATCTTTGTATGGCTATGAAGCACCATCCTATAGCACTGTGAAAAACTGGTACAACGAATTCAATCGTGGCCGACGCTCGCTTCGTTGTGCCAGAAAACATCGATGCCGTACGTGACCTGATAATGCAAGACCGTCATGTAATATACCTTCAGATAGAGGCATGCCTACATGAACACCTGGCCGTAAAAAAGGTTTGTTCTCGTTGGATCCCGCACAATTTGACAATCGCTCAAAAAAAGGCTCGTTGGTGTAAAGAAATGCTGAAAAATACGATCGCGGTGCTTCAAAAGACGTTTATAAGATCATCACAGGTGACGAATCATTGATCTATGCGCATGACCCCGAAACAAACAGCAATCGACCGTGTGGGTCTTCCAAGACAAGCCAAATCCAACGACAAAAAAAAAAAAAAAAAAATTAGAAATATATATAGCAGCCCTCGTACTATCTACTATAGTAAGTTGTAAAGTTGTATAATCGATAGTAAAGTTTGCAATGCGCTAAGCAATACGTCGTCTATGAAATATTTTTTTATAACCGGTGCAAAACCAATAGAAATGAATGATCGCTTTGTGAAATTTTGGCATGCAAATTAAAATTAATTTACATTTTACTTTTAATAATTAAAATACATTTCTTCTTATATATCATTGAAAGAACTAGAGAACCTCATTTTTTAATATTTCGAAAAGCTGGAATAATGCCTTTAGTGTATGCCTCTTTATGACCAAAAATTGTTCAATCCAATAAAAACTGTTCAAGCCCCTGGATACCGAATATTTGGATCACAGTACCTATAGTTGACTTTTGTTCGAAAATATCGGTCAATGGCTGAGATATATAATTGGAATTCAGGCCTAATCCTTCTCTAACAATGATATGTCTGTATGTCAAAAATGGGTTTAATCGAAAAAATACTTTCATTACCTAGTATAAAAATTTTCGAACTGCGGGATGACTTTGTACCGCATATATCGGCCAATATGTAAGTTATCTCAATGAAAATGAGCTCGCGAATTTTGCTCATAACAGTGTATCCTTGTGCCTAAAAAATAAATTTGAGCGAAAACTTGACTTACCCCCTTATAACTAATATCAGTATTTTCGGACATCCGGCTGACTTTACTATATATAGTCTTTACACCTTAAAAAAAATTTCGCTAGCTTTGATTCTTGCTAGGTGAAAGAGTATAAAATGTTCGCTTGTACACAAAAGCATTTACCAAATAAGTAAGACAGGGTTAATTTTCTTACTTATTTCGTAAATGCTTCTGTGTACAGTGAGTGTTATTTTTTTTACTTACGTCCAGACATTTATTTTTACTATTTACGACCTTTTAAGGCTAATAATTGCAAAGTTGTCGAAAGTCTTGAAGAGCAGCAGCACAGCTACATAAATATTTCAAATAAGCGCCGTTTCATCACACACATGTTGTTAAATTTGTACTTGTCTCGTATGTGTTTTATGAGCGCATGAAAAACGCAGAAGTCGCTCACTGACTTGCCTTTATGTGAACCGAGAATGCCAAAAGTGACAGCAAGCCAGCTGTGAATGCAAGTATTTCAATTTTTATAGAGTGAGTAATGCAACAAATCAGTGCGGTTAAAAGAGTCGAAATGGTGGCAATAAACTGCATGTATAGTAAATAAACAGGAAAAAGTTTAAATGCACATTAAATGGCTGTAAGGAGGAATAGCAGCGCAACAGTAAAGATGAAGAATGTTCGCTTAAAAAACAACGACAAAGCCAGCTGCGCAGCAAGCACGCTCAATGACAAATATGCGCATGTGAGTGTGTGTGTGTGTGGAACACAAATAAACGTAAGCATAAAACGGACTGTAAAATGTATCACGAAAACGCTAAGCAAAGCACAGCTGCAGAGCTGCGTCACAGCGGCCCCCCTGCAAGCGCCGCACAGCAGCAGTGACACACTGACATAAAAACAAAAGCTTGGCGCGATTACGAATCGTTCGCTGTTCTTATCCTTCGCCTCTGTTGTCACACCGCGCTCTTCAAAACGTTTTTACGTGCCACTCGTTGCCTACGTATGTATCACATGCTGTGCTCGTATGCGTTCGTGCGTTCGAGTGTGTCTTTGTGTGCGCTGCCAGATAAATTAACATAAAATCGCAATAAATTCTTTTTGTTTTTTGCACTGCAAGTGATTTGTTGCTGCATTTTTTCGCTTCACATTTTCACTTTCACTATATCACGCTCGCTCTCACTCACACTCTTACTCTCTTGCTCACTCTTCCCCATTTGTCACACATAGTCAGAGTGTGCTTTTCCTGTGTCTGCGTCCTTCGCTTTCGCTGTTATCTTTATCCACATTTTTTATGTGTGTAATTTCTTCTTTGTTTACTCTCGACGTTTATTTTTTTTTGCCAACATGCAAATTCTTGCTTTTTTATAGCACTTCCGCTCATGAGTGTTTACATAAATAAAACTCAATTCTCTTATGCCTGGTGTTTGGAGAGTCATAGCGTATATATACAAGCACATTGCTTTGTTTAGAAAGTAAGGTGGCACTGAGTTCGTTTCTAGCTAGAAATTGGATGATTTCGGATGCCTTTTTATTTAAATGCCGGTTAAAATACATACAACGGCAGTTTAGTTAGATCGATGGAAATACTTATATAAGAATAAGATGCCTATACGGTCCAGATTTGTTTAACTTTCGACTTCAAATATCATTATGCTTAGTGTGACATTCTTCTATATTTCTAACGCGATTTCATTCTATCGTCTTGCTGTACATATTGTAAAGGCAACTCACGACATAAAGATACTTTTTTCATAACATGAAGTCTCAAAAAGTTGAAAACCAAACTTTTTTTGAAGAAAAGTGTGCATGGTCTAGTGCTTATTATATATTAACCAAACAAAAAATAGTATCTATTAGGTGCTGAACTAAGTTCTTGCTTATTTTTTTAATAAAAGATCAATCATTTGAAGTTTTGCCTATCGCTGGTCACAACGTTTTGACATTTTCTGGCAAAGTTGGAATACCATTAAGGTAAAACTGTTCATCTTTATTCAAGAATTAAGCCATTTTTCGATGTGATGAGTGAAACTGCTTCTGAGCCAGACCATGCACTATTAAATGGCACAATTAATAATCGCATATTGAAATATCTGTGAAATATGGCGGGGAAAGAGGACTTTCCAGTTAAGTATTTCTAGGTAAGTTTAAAAGGATTTGGGAATGTGAGACCGAACATTGTCATGCACCAGAATACATTTTTCGTGCCTCTACTAGTATTTAGCTGTTAAAGAACTCAAGTTCTTTTCCATCACATATAGTCGCCTTAGAATGGCTTGACGGGAGACTCCCGTCCCATGTGACGTTAGTTAGTTAGCTAGATGGATCGTTAGTTAGATGGATAGTATTCAAGTAACGTCTTCAATTCACCAACTTCGGAAGTTGGAACCCTTTGTATATTTGCGCTTGTCGTTTGCTTTTCTAACTGACTCTGCCTAAAACATTTCGCAATACACTTTGTCTCTCTTTTGATTAATTGTTTTGTTCGTTTAGGCGTCACAGTGAGGCAGCGAAGTCGCATTTCATACTGTCTCGCTTTCATGAACTGTTTTGTTTCGAGGCAAAATCTGAAGAGTTTTTTGTAAATGACTTAATTTTCAAAGATCTGGAAATATTTAGATTTTTTTCTTTCTCTTTTGCATTAATCACACTTTTATTTATTTGATTCGAAAATTATTTTACTAGAATTTCTTTATCAGTTTGTACAACTAAATATGTCTATAGTAAGCAAGAATTACCATATAGCATTCACGTTTTCAATACTGAAAAATATGTGATGATGGAATATGTAGAAACTAAAGCTCACCTCAGAGTATTTCGAACTAATATAGTAAGTGAAAGCTTTACTCAGGTTTAAAATTTTAGAGTTTTTCAAATCTTATATTTAGAAAAAGCTGCTATAATGAGGTCTTCAGGTACATGAGTAAGAAAAAGTTTGCGTACAACTTTCACGTAATGTTTAATTATTAAAAAAATTCTATAAAAAGAAATGGAAGAAAAATTTTTGGCTTATTTAATTATTGGAGTTCAGTCTAGTAGCACTTAGGCATTGAATTAATGAGGTTTGACGTCTCCTCGGCTGTGATTTTGCTCCATTCTTCAATGTTAACACATTTTAGCATTTTTTTCGAAGAAATATGCTATGACGTTCTAACAAATCACAAATGGGGTTGAGAACTGTTGTTTGATGGGCCAAAATTTCACAACTTATGCAGTGTGCTCGGCGTCATTGCTTTGTTAGAACCAATACCTATCCTTCAATTCTTCGATTTTTAATATGTCTGCATTTATTGAACAAAGAAATGCTATAATGTGCCATCTCATACTGCATTGGCTATTCATGATCTTTTCACCACATTTTCAACTAATATCGTGCCGCAACCACCGAATTCGCCTGACTTACCTTCGTGTAACTTCTGGCTATTCAGCAAATTTACATGACCACTCCGAGGGACTCAATTGAGGATATAAAAGCAGAATCGAAGAAGGCTCTGATGGTCATAATGACGGAGGATATTTCCAAGTGTTATGATGACTGGAAAATCCGTTGGCATAAGTGTATTGCAGCGGGAAGGGATTACCATTACACCACCACCGCCGTGTTTTACGGTCGCCGCAAGATTTTGTTTATTGAGTGCAGTACCACGTTTTCACCAAACAAACTTCCGTCGAATTTCATTTCAAATATACAAAATAAGCTTTCGTCTGAGAAAATAACCTGTTTTCAAAACTCTATCGGCTTTTTAATATACTCACTGGTAAATGCAACATGCTTTTACCTGTTCGTCAATTAAATGAATGGCTTCTTCCGTGCGACTCGACCTCTATAACCAGCTTTCTTGAAAATTTTGGATACGGTGTCACTGCAAATGGTTTTTTGGAACCTTATTTTAACCATTTTCACAATATCTGATGTCTTTGCCTTTGGCTCTTTTGTAGTTTCTTAAGGATATAGCGCTTTTTACGATCACTTCATTTAAAGAGACGTCCCGAAGGAGGTTTTGGAGCGGTGAAACCCATTGATTTATAAATCCCATTTCCTCTTTGAATCAAGGATTGTGTTCGACCCACTGTCTGACCGATTTCACGGACACTTTTTACTACTTTCCATAACTTCACGATTATATCTACTTCACTGGCACTTGTTGGTTTTCTTTTTCTATCCATTTCACAAAACTTTCTTTTTTAACTAAAATTTTACTGAGATATTTCAACCACTACGAACAAATCTGCTTTAATTAATTTTAGTACATTTTAACCTAAACTAAAAAATCGTTGGATGCCTCTTGTTTTGTACGGAAACTCTTTCTTCGGTAGCGATGCCTATTTTTTGATTTATATTTAAAAAGTAGGGCAAGCAAACTTCCAGTATTTATCTGCAGTGCAATAAGTCATTACTTTACGTAAATGTTAAAAGGTTAGTGTTTCTGTAATGAGATATTTTTAACTTTGTATTCGATAACATAATTTCAGTTTAATTGTACAAAAAGTCTTACTCACTGGTCCACTTTTCTGAGCATTTTGGTCTAGACTGAGCTATAAATTGATAAGGGATTATTCAAATAAAGAAACCCTTTGCATGGATAATACTCTCAGGAAGCAGGAGTCCTTTTATGTTTTTCGTAAGACCATTTAAGCATGCGGGAATGAGGTGCGGTTTTTTTTGAGATGGCTCAAATCTTTTGAACCTCAAAAATAAGAGAAAATTAGCATTGAATACTAACCTATCGAAAATATGAATACCCAGTTAATTATCAAGTGAACCTGATTCAAATTTCGTCCACTCTACTATGTAAATATTTGCCTTTAATAAATTTGACAAAATGTTTTATAAGTAAATACAATCTAAACCTTGTAACCCTTTCACCCATGCCTAAAGCAAATATATTCGATTTGAGATTCAAACAATAATGTATTCATGTGCCACTCATGTGCAAATATTAAGCCATTTTCCAAAGCAAACAAATAAATATTCAAAAGAAGTTGCTTACAAAAATTGAAAAATGTGCGAGAACAATTTCCGCTATTTCTTCGGCATAACGGATATCGGCGAACCCTATAAACGCTTGGCATTTACAATTCAATAAGCAAAGTAGTGTTGATATGGAGTGACCAACATCTGCCAACAATGAATATGTCTAGTAAGTACTTACATAAATAACGGTTCATGGCATTCTAAAGTATCGCCTTTCACTTACATTTTCCTTGCTTTAAAAGGAAAATCAACGCAAACCACATGTGCTTGAATAGTAATTGTGAAAAGTTCATTTTAGGGTTGAAGTATTTCTCTCTTAATGACAAAGCGTGTGCGGTTATGTGTTTAAATATGTGTGTGTGTGTTCATACATAATCGCCCATAACATATTGTGTCTCTTAGTCCATACGCATACAAACTACAGCCAGGCTATTGAGATGGAACGACAGCAAATGAGTGGAAATATTATTCAATGGCTTGACATTTGCGTCAATTTGACACACTTTGCTTTGTTTCCTTCATTGCTAGTCTGAGCGGTCGGCTTGAAGACGACAATATGGCGCCACAATCAATTTAGAAAACAAAAGAGTCATATGAAGATTTCTGCTTTCTTTCGTTTTGCTTTGAAAATGGTCTCCCACAAATTGTACTTTGACACACACATAGAAGCTTGTGCGCAGTGGGAAAGCAAAGCAGCCTCAGTGAAGACAAATCGCCACATAACAACAGCAACAACACAGCAGCTCATAACAGTTGTTGTAAACGACCTGACACAATAGAAGCTCATGTAAACCAAATGATATTTAATAAAAAAGGCTCATGTGGAATAAAATTTCTGGACTCGCCTCGGCTATTACCCGTCCTTACAGCAGCTGGTGCTGCGTGTGTGTGTGCGTAAACGATAGCAAAGTAAATAAATTAAAATTTAAACAGACGCTTGGCGTATAATACCCGCAATATGCTTTTATGTCGTGCTTTTTTTCAGCTTTTAATGGTTTACAAAACTGAAAAATATTAATATGTGTCCTTGCGCGTTGCCATCTTAAGCCAGCGGATATGAGTGGCTGGTGTCCCAAATGCTTCACTAGTGATGGGCAATATTGTTCGGCCAGTCGCCTGTGCGGCATTTAAATAAAAGTAAAGAAGGTGAAAAATATTAAATAACAATATTTGCTCAAGCTTTCGTTATGAGTGCTTAAGAGCAGAAGATAAGGAAATCGAAATTCGCTTAATGTCATTACAAAGACTTGTGTCCGTGCCTTATTCTCGGAAATATAAACTGATATATATTACATAACGCTTATCTAAATATTTTTCTTTCATTTTGTATCTATCTTTTTTTTTGCGTTCGCTCACAAGCTCTATAATATGCCTCCACCCGAAAACCGGCAGGCTTGCGTTGAGATAAATAAATTCATCAATATTTTATAAATTCGAAATTGATTGCTATAAGAGTGTACCTTGTACATATACATACGTACATACGTTATATATATGTATATATGTACATAAGTGTTTGTGTTTATAAAAACATGTGTATAAATAGTTGTGTTAAGTTAGCACACGTGCTTTGAGCAACCATTTTCTGCATGTTACGTATACGCAGTGTAGTACATTGCTGTTGGGTGAGTGAATTGCGAATTTTATGAGTTTAAGTCCAATGATTAATGACCATTTCGGGTAACAAGGCAACCTTTAGCGTGTGTAGGTAGCACAAAATTAAGAACGGCTTCAGCGAACTGGGTTTTATGAGCTACAAATTGGATGTTGCTGAATCGATTATTTTGAATATATACATATATACGCCAAATAGTCTCTCGGTTTTTGAGGTATTCAAATTTGTAGACATCCTTTTCTTCTCAAGAAGCTTCCGGTTTGTCGAAGCCTCCGATATTGGTTCACTATAGCATATAGCTGCCATACAAATTGTTCGTTGAAACTCACGTTTTTGTAAGAAAAACTTTTTTATTTGAAAAGATACTTTCACGAAATTTAGCTGAGATGATTGCTTAAGTCAAGGTTATAATCAACCAAGAAATTAGCTAGCTCAGCTAGTCTTATAGCTGTCATATAAACTGATCGCCTAGAATTATGTCTTTGTATGATTGTTTTTTTTTTTTTTTTTATTTGAAAACACATCCACTCGAAATTTAGCAGAAATTTGTGTTCAAGGTAACGGCATACTCTCCGTAAAAATTGTTCATATTGTAGCACTATATATGATTGTCATACAAACCGATCAATGTCAAGTAAAGAAAACTTGAATCGGAAAACTATTATAGTTTCCGAATGTAGAGTTTATTCCTTTTTATAGTCAAGATGGAATGGCTCTTGTCTTTCTTGGCTTCAGAGAGCTACAAGTCGCAATTGACAAGTTCAGATTATGCTGAAACAGAACGAACTCGACCCATTTTTGAAGCGAATAGTAACTGGCGACGAAAAATGGATCACATAGGTCAATTCTAGCGAAACGGAATGTTTGGTGGAATTGGGAGGGAATCCAGACGCTTAATTCTACCATCTACTGCGAACAACTGGACCGCTTGAAACAGGCGATCGACCAGAAGCATCCAGAATTGACCAACAGAAAGTGTTCCATCAGGACAACGCCAGACCACGCGCTTCATTGATGATTCGTCAGAAGCTCCGGGAGCTCTGATGGAAGGTTTTACCACATCGACCATATAGTCCGTACATAGGGCCAAGAGGTTACTACCTGTTCTTGTCCATAGCAAACGCCCTTTTTGTTGTAAAGTTGAACTCAAAAGAGGCTTGTGAAAAGTGGCTATACGAGTTATTCGCAAATAAGGAGGGGGGCTTCTATGAGGGAGTATTATAGAGTTGCCGTCTAGATAGAAGCAGATTATCAAACGAAACGGCGCATATTTGAACTAAGTCCGATCACTGTAACACTTTTTATAAAGCATTGAATAAAGAGCAAAACAGCGGAAGGGAGATATTTGACAACCTAATATTAACGACTTTAGTTTCTACAGATGATGTTTTCTTTCGTAAATAGGCTTTAATCGTTTCTAAATGGCAAAATATTTAGAGAGCCATTCTCATCTTTAAGTGGGTGGCCTATGTGGCCTTATTTTGGTAGATCTCGAAATGAATACCATTAAGCCCTTTTTGTTCATACTATAACCGCTACAATCTTTTTGATATTATTTTCTCTCATTTCAGGTATCTTGGATACGCAAAAAAGACTATCATCTACTGACAGTGGGACTGACTACCTACAGCAGTGATGAGCGATTCAGCGCCACGCATTTGAAGCATTCCGAGGTAATACTAATGATACTAATTTCTATATGAGTCTTGAAGTCTATACTTCAGTTTATTATGACACACTTTTCGTATTGCAAAGTAGCCTGAATAAGCTCATTATCAGCCAAGTTTGTCACATATTATAAGAAACATACCAAACACAAAAAAAAATTAAAAATTATTGAAAAACTTTTCGCACTTTAAAACTCAAAAATTTTCCGTGCCTTGCGTTCGTTAATGCACCAATACTCACTCATAAATACTACACACACACGCGCAGCAAAGTGTCCACTTGCAACGGATGCACTTGGCATACGTGCAACGCTCGCCACTCGCCGCACGCGTGAATTCGTGAGTGATGTGCCATTGCGTCACGAGTGCAATGAATGTTGCATGCGCATGTGTGGTTAAAGTAGCTGGCCGCAGCGATGAAACGTGACTGGCATAAAGTGGTGCGCCAACACACACACTAACGCACATAGCGCCAGCTGACCCCCGACGGGCTTAAGGAAAAACTTCGCAATAACAACAAGTCATCAACGGCAATCAGGCAGCCAAATGCGACAAGCCGCATAAATATAACGCAGCGCAGCGGCGGCCGTGTGCGACAATTCGCAGCGCATTCACACTTTGTTGCGGAAATGCCAGCTAAATCCAGAAAAAAAAAAACAAAAAACAGAAATTGAAAAAATCGGAAAAAAATTAAAAATGTTGTGAGTTCGAAGTGTTTGGCTGGAAAAAGCGCTGCCTGCATTTTTCTGCAAAAATCTAAATTTTTTGCGCGCGCCCCATTGGTGTCCATAATCAATTTTATTTTGATTTTTCATTTTGTTTTGGTTCGCTGTACGTTACAAGTAAAATGCATTAGTTCATGCGCAAGTGGCAACATTGGCCGCACCCAAAATCCACTGCCACTGATTGTGTTACATTTATCTGCGAATGCTGTTAGCATATTATCCAACAATTTTTCACTGTTCCTGTTTATATTTCTATTTCCATTTCCATTTCTATTTTTTCTCTTTTTCAATGCTTCGCCTCATTTCATGTCGTTGGTACGACTGTGGACCCACTGGATGTTCGGACACCCACCCATCCAATTGCATTGCTGCTCACTAACGCGCGATTGTCCAATTCAATCGTGATGTGGCATGCCACAGGATTGGACGCTGCAAATAAAATTTGTGCAACTACGTGATGCGGGCGTCTATGAATGTCAAGTGTCAACCCATCCGCCCACATCAATATTTCTGCATTTGAATGTTGTCGGTGAGTATCGCCCGCTCAAATCTAACTAAGTACTTATGTGTGAGTGTGCAAGCGAATGTTAGAGTGTATTTGACGTGTGTGTGCACAAGTTGATTGCATAAAATTTAACAGATTGTCTGTGCTGATGCTGCCACTACAGCGTACGAATATTTAGATTTCTTCAGAGCGCAGAAGAAATGGCAAATAGAAAGATCACCAGCTTATTTGGTGTATTTTATGCTGCTTGTCTGGGGATTGAGCCAAATAAATCTACTGAAAGCGTATTCGATGCAGTGTCGTTGCAAATGCAGGAATCAGTAGCGTGTATACAAAAGGAAACAAGCTAAATTGAGAATATGTGCTGTGCAACGCTGACCCCTGGCGTATGATGAACATTTATCAGCAAGATTTACGATTGTGGCGTATACAAGTTAGATGCATAGTTGCTGTTTTAGGACCCAATTGAGTTTTTGTAGCTAATATTTTAGCTGAATTAGTTGTGCTGCTCTTAAAACGCACCTACTTATAATAAGAATTCTTATGCAAAGTTTAACTTTCGAAAATTTATATGTAACTGATTACATATTTTGGGAGAGGTGAATAAATTGAAATTATACCAAATTTTTGCGTTTAAAACCGTTTTTTTATGTGAATTAAAATTCTTAGACTTCTTCATTTTTCCTCTCAGTTCTAAATTAATATAATATAATAAACAGAGGGTATTGTGTCCGCTCAGGAAATCGTTTCTAGTGCAATTTAAAAACGATTTTGTAATCAGTAAAACATTTTATGAAATTTTATATTCTCCATTTTGATCCATTACCTTTCGCCATTTTTCGGTTAAGATATTGATTCGACGCTCATAAAAATTTTGCAACCAAAAACTAATTCAGGTAAGGATTCTTCCTCCCAAATCCATTTTCTTAGATCGAAACAAGCAATAATAACCCTAAGACGCCAAGTCTGGTGAATGTGCTGGGTGTTTATTGGTTTACTGTTTTAGTGATTGTCGGTCTTCGAAATGGTTTCATATGGTTTGAGGTTCACCCTTGCTCTCTGCTGCTCTACATTCTTGTAAACAACCCACGTTTTATCGCCAGTAACTATGTACTTCAAAAATGGATCACTTCTTTAACATCTGATAAGCAAATCACAATCGTCACGAAACAAATTTCGTTCTGTAAGAACATGAGAAAGCCATATGTCATGCTTCGAAATTAATTCTAAATTAAGTACTAGTTCATAGTTGGATTAGAAAAACTTAATCCATCACCCAGCCTTTGATAGGTTATTCGGCTATTTGCATAGGCAAACAATTTTATTTGTCCCACATCGGCTTCAAGATTCCTTCTAGGACGCCTGGCATCCCCACGATGGAAATTGCTGGGACGGAAATTGCAAAGCGATTTTGGCATTGGCAATCGGTCGACACATGTTCTCTATACATATCACATAATTTTCGGCTTGCTTGATTTGCACTTTTAACCTTTTGACAGTAACAGAGTAAAATATGCCAAAAATGTTGCTTTCGATCTTCTATTCTCGATAAGGCTCCAAACAAAAATTGTTCCACAAAAAATTGAAGAACAAATTTTACAAATACGCGATTATGTACGAAGTTCACTGACAAAAAGTTCTAAAGATTTTATTGAATAAAGATATTATCATCAAACAAAGTTGTTTAGTAAACGACTAAATAATATTATATGAATTTTTATGAAAAATTTAAACTTCCCATCAGCTCAAAAATAATATTTTTGAATTCAAAAGATATATTTTATTTAGACTAAGATACCGTTTATATTTTCTTACAATATAAAATGTTACTAGAGTCTTTGCTGCCAACAAGGCTCTCATGAAAGCAGTATTTTCGAAGATTATCCCAGTAGTGTTTATCGCCATTTTGTATTGTATATGTACGGTTAGTAAAGCTTTATTCAGCGTATTCTTTTACCCTTATTCACTGAATAGTTGTCAATATTATGTTTTTTGTAGAGATCAATTCAGTTTCGTAATGGAATAGGACAAAACGCTATCTAATTGTTAAAAAATTATTATCACTAAAATACATTTGTCTAACACAAGTAGCCTCTCGATATCGAACCAGTGGAAACCTAACTATAACTAAATTCTATGTAGTGAAAATTCTGAATTAGTTTCGATCAACTGTCAAAGTATTATTTTAGAATTACTATGAATATCCAGGTGATCTTCGGCTAGAGAATAACGCAACAAAACTGTTAAGCTTCTAATATATAATATTCCATAAGCTATTTTACGGATGACAATAAATTAATTTCATATTACTAAGAGTAATATGGAATTTAAACTATGCTATATCCACGTGGGATGACTATCTCCACTTATCAAGTTAAAAGAGTTCAATTATATTGTGACAAAAAAATAGCCGGTGTTTATTTACAATTATAAAACGCAAAATATTAAATTATTCGTCAATATTTTTTTTCGCCTTCAAAGTAATCCCCACCAGATGAAATACACTAATGCAACAATTTTTCTAGTCTGCTAAACACTTTTCATAAGAACTTTTTGGAATGGCTTCCAGATTATTGAGTGACTTCTTTCGACTGAAAACGGGTACCACTTAGCGGCAATATCAGTTTAGGGAACAAGATAAAACAATACTGAGGCAAATCTGAGGAATACGATGGTTGGTCGATGGTATTCATTGCATTTCTGACCTTAAATTCGGTCACCATCCCACTCTTTTTGGAAAAAATTCAGCTTTATCGCTAACGGACTTTCGAGAGATGCCGGTCGTCTCACTAACACTTGCCCGATGATTTTCAAGCATCATATCCTGCACTTTTTAATATTTTCTTTCCATTGGGGAGGTCGAAGTATTACAGTACAAGGCATGTCTTCCTCTATCTCTTTCAAGACTTTGTATAATTCATAGGCTTGTTGTTTGATGAAACTGAATCATTGTAAGCCTTTTCCAACATTCGCAAGAATTCCAAACACAAAATTTGGTTAGAAACACAAAATTTTGGACAAAATCTTTTTTGATATTTTTATCCATTGTAACAAGCGCAACGCACTACTGAGGTGTACCTACCAATTCTGCCAGTTTAGCAGAATATATTTACCCGGAAAATTTAATTACATTTTCCGGGTGCTTTTTTGTTTTAAGGTATATCGAATATATCTGTTTTACTTAGTAAAATTCGCTTCCAAAAGCTTTACGCTCGTTTTTCGAAATGACGTTTGCAGAGTCGGTTGGACCGATATAAATATTCGTTAGATTGTGATCGAAGGAATGCGCTTCTTGACAACAGTAGATTTTTCCAGCCACTATAAATGACAAAATTTTCACCAACTATTAGTTGTTGGATCATTAACTGTATTAATTCAATTTTATTATTATCCTTTTTGGGTTTTTAATTTCAGAAAATTGTAAGCAGAAAAATTTTTCTTACCAACAGCCACCTGTTTTTGGAGGCTATTCTGAAATCCGAAGGCGTGAACAAAGGAATCCAAGATATTTCGAAATAAATCACCGATTTTATATTTTATCAGATGGTATTACTTTAATTTTTCATATTTTTAAATTAGCAAAAGTTTAATAAATGCGGTACAACACTTACTAGTCTCACCAAATAGAAATATATATTCGAGAGTATTAATTTAAATAACTCTTAGATTTTTCAAATGAGGCATATTTCCAGAAAAAGCGCTTTAAATTTATTGTGCTACGTTCAGTATCTGCTCAATTGCGCGTTCACTTTGTTATTTATGGAAATTAATTGCTTAGCAAATGCGAAATTGTAACCGAACTGAAAATTCAAATATAATCAAAACATAATCACGAAATCATTAACTCATGTGCTCATGCACCCGATGTGCCATTGAGTGCACTAGAAAAATGAGCTCAAGGACGCGTCACTGTCCTGCGTATGGCAACATGCAGCACTCGCAACGCCGCACACGATGCACGTATGCTGTGTATGCGTGTATATGGCTGAGTATGAGTGTGAGTGTAGCTGGGGCGCAAGAGCAATTTGTGGCCATGAGCGCCCTAGCAAGCAGTCATGCGATGGCTGAAGAGCGAAGTGGGCTCGTGATGGAGTTAAGCGCGCCCGCAACTGCGCACTTTTACAGACATTTAAATTTCTATTTAAATTTGTAATAAATTTTATTCTATAAAAGATCTATGTGTGAGCTCATTAAAGCATACATGTAAGCCTCTACCAATTGCTGTTTTTGTTGTTTTTGAGATTCAAATTTATTATTATTACAATATTATTTTGCGCTTGGTTGCATTAGCAGCCCTAATGTTCCGAGCTAAATGCGAACTATAATTCTAATAAGCAGTGCGGCCTCGTAAATATAATTCATTGTCAAACCATCTCTACACACACACACACACACTTACAGACGAAGCACATACCTATACAACAAACACACACCTATACACTAAACACATATCTACGCAGCAAATATACACACACTAGCGGGTGGCTGTTGTTGTATTAATATGTGTGCATTTGTGTTTAATTCTAATGAATATGCTATAACGCCACAAAGTATGCAACATAAATAACAATAGCGTATTTGAGGCAAATACAAAAACACCAACAAATGCATAATGCAATCGGTTTGGCATAGCATGAACGGACATTAGCATTTTATACGCTTGGCAATTAAAGTTGCGTTAATGAAGCGCACACAATAGTGCTCACGTGCCTTCGCCGTGTGCATAGGTCTGCATGCATTTGCAGCAACATCGCTGTCCGGTTCTATATTCCCCTCGATTGTTTTATATAATTTGCAATTAAACTAAAAACGCAGTTACGTTGGCTGGCTCCCTAAACATCCATTGCAATTTTCAGCCAAAATGCGAAATAGTTTCATGATATGCACCAGGCACCACATATAAAAGTATTTATATATTCAACCTACTTTTAATATTTGCACCATTGTTGGGCTTTTGTTAATAATACTCTGTGTAAAACAATGTACTTACATTTTCGTGCCATAAAATAAAGAAAGTATTTTTATTTATTATTAAATGCAGTAACGCAATCCTGACACTTCAACTAGAAAATGGAGAAATTTGAATTTGCAATTTAAAGAATTTTCAGATGACTGAATAAAGTTCACCCCAATATTTCAAAAGATTCAGTAAAATATTGCAGATAAATATTTTTTGATATTTCTCAACACATTTTTGGAAAATATCTAATAATAATAATAGTTAAGAGCATGATGTCTTTCTTTTTGTATCAAATCAGTTTGCCTGAATTCGCAAAACAAAGCTTGTCTTAGCTTAGGTTAGCGTAGGTTTTATGAGGAAGGCATCGATTCGGTAACTCTATAACCATAGCTGAGAATAATAGAAAGTGAAAGGTTTACTTTAAAGGGATATATTCACTAAAAATTAGAATAAATGCATATTTTTGGAATTTTTTTTGTAATCGGTTACTCGTTTCGAAAAATTTTGAAATCCCTTGAAAGCGTAATTGATATCCAGGAATTTTATATAATAATTTTTTGGAAGAATTTTTTACTTAAAAGTATCTCAAATATAGATGAATAAAGAAAACGACTAGAAATATGTTGATTTTTGACAAAATGGCGGCTTCCAAAAAAATATTTTTTTGAGTTAAAAATCGAAATATTATTGAAAATCTTATTACTTCGGTCAATATCTAACAAATTTATCTGAAAAAGTCATATAGAAATTTCGAGCTGATCGGTCGTTCTGATTTTGAGAAATTTTTCCACAGACACTGAAGGCCAAGCTTCAAGAAAAATTAATTTTAAAGTTTAGGAAGCTGACTACATCAAGATAAAAAATTCTTAAAAATACTTTCTCAAATCTGAAAGTATTTTTGGAAACAACTTTAAGCTTTTGCTGACCATTCTCAAATACTTACATATATCTGCATTTGGTATATAAAATCAACTTTTTGAATTTCACTTGTTGTTGCCAGCTTTGGGCTGATTGAACGTATGTGATCTCGAGCCGAGTCAAAAAATAGTAGAATTGATTTAAGGTTTTCTTTTATACCGAAATAACATTTAGTATATCTCTTTTTCCACATCTGAATCGAAAAATAAGATATTTGGCTATGGAGAAGTTTTTAGGCTTAGAATTTTTGATTTTATCCTTTTTTTCAAACGTTGTAAACAAGAAATAAGTAAAAAATCATAATGTTTTTTAAAACCAAAGAATGTTGATGGTCCTTAGGTTAAACGTTGCTCCTTGATGTGCTTAGAAATTATTTCTATTTTAAGCAGATTTGCTTGTGGTGAGAATTATTGCTGCGTCGATTGCTTAACAAGCTTAATGTCTTAATAAGTATATATAATAAAATATTAAAATTTTTTTCCAACTATTTTTAATACCCGAATGTGAAAAAAATTGTTAAGAAAATGCTAAATGCTTATCTGATATTTCCCTAGCTATAATGGACTGGTTGATAAAGGTCTAAATTACTTATTTTGTATCATCTGTAAAATTGTTTTTCAGTATATGTATATACAGATATACATTTGTACTTATATATTATTTATAATATTAACACATACTATTGAGGATTAAAAAACTAACTTTAGATCAGCAGTGATCTTCTCATTTCTTTTTGCAATTTGTTAAGTGAAATTTCGCTCCAATAAACCAATGGAATTATGAGCTGCATATAAAAGACTAAATTAATTTTGCTGTACTGCTAAGTTTTGACAATAATGTTAACTCTCTCTTCAGTTAAATAGAGAACATACGCAAAAAGTACAGATTATTGGTTTTAGCGGCGAATGATATTTAGATCTCGTCAGAGTTCTCCAAGCCAAGTTATTCTCACTGCAATATTGATAAAATTGTCTTCAGACTGGAATCTGACACATTTTTGTCATATGTGTTTGTGGCACAGAACCGAAGCCTTAGAAATTCATTTTATTGATTTTAAACACTGCCTTTATATGAAAATAAGCCAAGCAATACTGAACAGAAATGTCAAAAACATGTATAAGCTTTGCCAACTGGTTTGACGGCTGGGTTGACAGCTATCTCTTTAGAAAATTCCATTCTATATACAACTAAGCTGTGTAACCCGCAGATATTTTTCCGACAAAATGTTTCTGTTTTAATTAAATTACTGTCACTATTTTAATTAGAGAAATATAAATATTTATTGAAAGCACGAAGATTATCCACATATTTGGTCGAAATTGACAGGATCAAAAGTCAATTCTTGCGCACGATATAATCAAATGTTGGCTTTAGGCTTTAGGGCGAAATACAATTAAAACCAAAACAATACTCGAGGATAAAAAGCAACAAATAACTAAACCAACAACAACAAAAAAATATTGTTTCGTTAATAAATGAATTGGCAACTTAGCTGAGCGGATTACAACTACACGAGGCCGTAAATATCTTTTTACATTAATTGCATTTGTGTGCTAAGCCCGCACGTATTGTGCGGCATAATAACTGGAAGCGGTGATATTTAATTAATGGTATTATAGCTATATTTAAGGGTGGGCGTTGGTGGCAGCAATCAGCGTAAAGTCGATTTCACCACTTTAAGCTGTCGATAATAAAATGACAACTGCGAAGGGCATAAGCCAGTCAAATAACTGTATATATAGTAGTACATATGTATATGTATGTATAATTCGCACATGCATTAATAACTAACCAACACTAATTTTCGCCAAACCAATTTTCATTTCAATTTTACGGCGCTCGTGACACGCCATTGCAATTTTCAATAATGCTGCTTGCTGATATAACAACAAATGCAACAATAATCAACTTTTGAATTGCAACTATAATCAACGAATTCAACTCAACTTCAATTGTCCGGCGGCAATGTGCCTGGAATTTGCAATTAACTTTTTGTCATTATTGCGCTTCTATTGCTATACCGCACATTCAATTCGCTTAGAAGCGCGTGCTGAAATATCTGGACCGCCAATACGCTATCTGACTCCAGGCTCTACGCTGCGCCTGCAGTGTCGCGTCGTGCAGAATACGGAGGCGTCCGAGTTCATATTCTGGTATCATGACAACCGCATGATCAACTATGACAGTGATCGGGGCATCAATGTTTCGACGGAGCCAGGTGAGTGAATTTTGTGAATAAGTATGATGTAAGTATATAATAGATTATTTTTCATTGAATGAGGGAGTTGTTGATAAAATTTGTTGTTATTTTGTTTTAATTCCCGATTACTGCTTTAGTCTCCGAAAACACTCAAGTTGTACAAAATTACCGTTATTAAATAATCCCACCAATTTTGGCATTCTCTTTGATCTAGCTGTAGTAGTCAGTAGTTGAAGTGGCTTACAAGCCGATTTATGAAGATTTTTTCTTTAAAAAATTATTTTTTATTTTTTGCTTATTTTTTAGAAAAATATTTTTTAGCAGAAAAATATCTAGTATTGCCAAGTGACGGACATTGTTAGAAGAAACTTTTATTTTCTTAGTCAAAAATGTTAACGAACCCTGACTCCATCGTGCCGGTATACACCTTTCTAACTATTTTGGCATGGCGATTCCGGCCTCATTTTCTGATTGACAATCAACAAATTTTAATCATCATTATTGCTTATAAAATGTTCAAGCCCAGAAAACTAAAGCATCAGTTTAATTAACAAATAATTGCTTTTGTATAATTGAAGCTTCGGTATTTGAAAAATAAAATTTTATCTGAAATTAGTTTTTAGTAATATTATATAAAAAAAATTTATATATAGATTAGATATTATTGGTAAATAAGTTACATTAAATTTTATTATTAACACAAATGCCATGCAGTCTTCTATATACATACACAAGCATAGCGCTACATGCATCATTTCAGCAGTGAAAACAACTATTTGCAAACTACTTCAAAATACACTACTAGTTACCAGCAGTAGTTGTTAGGGCGCCACTAGTTAGCTAAGTAATTACTACTAATTACTAGTATTTATAAGCTTATATGCTAGCTGATGTTATTGCTAGACTTTGATAAAAAATATACAAGTCTCATACTAGCTCTTAATAAGTACCTAATTGTTTTATTTCAAATAAAATACTCAGAAAAAATTTTAACTTGACGTTTTAAAGCACTTTCGAGTTAAAAAATATGCTTTAATATAAAAAAAGTACTGATTCGCTGATATAACTATACACTCTTTCTGCATCAACTCATCCGAATTTGCTAGAAGTCTAGTTCTTATCGGAACACTTCGCTACTAGTCATATTTCAGCCCATATTCTCCTTCACAAGCTGAACATTTCACAGCATTGTATATAGGTATATCTATCATATCTACAGACACGCACAAATACCAATATTCGCCTTAAGTGATGCAACAAATGTGTTTGCTTGCATTTCCGTGCGCAAACAAAAAGGACACTTTACGATTATTTTATATACAGTTTCACATATTTGCGCTATAAAGTGCATTTCCACATATCGAGAGCACAGCCGAGATGCAATTCAATATTTTGTATGTCACGAGGGCTATGAATTTCCATATACACAACACTGCGAGTATACGGATAAGCAGCAGTGCCTGTGAGTAGCGTCAATCAGATATCACTTCCGCTTGCCTTCGACGCATTTGCATAACATAAGCAGGCAGTTTTGCGAAGAAGCTGGTAGAGCACAACAATCTGATACAAGTGTGTGGCGATATGTGATCACAAATGGAGTAAGAAAAGTTTTCGCGCGTTCACTGACCTTAAAATTGTTCGATTATTTTATATAGTTACTCAAAATGATCGAAATTAGGTATTGTTTTTTATACTCTTGGTCTAGTATAAATAGTTTTTGGTTTACATAATATTTGTTTGTTAAAATAAATTTTTAATGCTTTAATTGTAGTATACTCTCATCTTAAAATTACTAGGATACTACTAATAAATGACAATAATTTTTCTAACACATATTCCTTTTTTGTTCCATAGATTTCCAATCATCGGAGTTAACAATACAACGCACACGCCGTGAACATTCCGGAAATTTTACCTGCGTAGCCAGTAATACACAGCCTGCAAGTGTGTTGGTGCATATTTTCAAAGGTGAGAAAAAATATATATTTATATTTTGCGAAAACCCCGAAACCTTTTAGAAAAAATACGAAAATTTTTTATGTTTTTAACACCCCTACGGATTTTTAGTATCCACATCATATATTTTAAGAAGTCTAATACTCCTGTGATCATGAGTATCAAGTACAAGTTGACGCAAGAGTACCTTAGCGTCGCAAGTAATTTTCGAAAGCCGCACTGGCGTGAAGTATTGTGGGCTCATTCTATATTCGATGCTTTCATCATAGACTAATATCGTGGAGAGAGCAAGGAAGTCATTGATTGCCTTTCACTGCTGCAGAGAGGGTCATTGGTAAAATATGGAAACTTTTGTCGAAAATGGTGTTTTGGCTCTAAGACAGTATAGTCGAGATCTTTATGTTAAATGTAGCCTTTGTTTGATATGTAGTCTCAGAAAGACTAAACTTGCTAGGAAGCTCAGTAACTTTCATGAGTGTTGCTCATCAGCATGAATGTTGCGCTAAGGTTCTTACCAACCTATACAGTAGATCCACCTACGAATGGTAATAAGTCGGAAGGTCCATGGCTGCGAAAGTTCTTACAAGACTTATATTATCTAGGTTTCTTAATAAATAAATGCAGCCTGTTTCAGAGAAGGGGCTCTGATTGTATAGCGATATTAGCATTGAGCTCATTAATTGTACGTTGAAGGCTAGTTAAGAAATTCTTAACAACGCTATTAATGCCATTGAGTAATTTTGTTATATAATTTATACGGTTTCCAGGCTACAGCGGCATTTAACTGTAGAGCTGAGGAGCTGGTAAGAAAATGCATCCTTGCTCCTCTATCATTAAAATAGGAACAGGTCGCTGCTACGCTCACTTCCCGCATTCTATAATTGGGTAGTTGGACTTCGCGACCCCTTTGCACTATCTTACCATTAGTTTTTGCGCTTTCATAAAATTCTTTTGGTTCAAGGTGGATCGCAAGAGGTTTAGTAAGTTATTATCCTCAGTAAGACTAGCCATTGCCTTGGGTTTAAAATCTTACCGGATTCCAGTTGTACAAACTGTGATCTCCTTCTTGAGGATCGGCTATTCAGTTTATGAAAACAATGTTATTAAACCAACGGGTAAACATCTAGGAAACGATGGTTAAAACAGAGTTGCTCAGAGATTTTTGACGACGCCTATGTTAGCTGTAGGAAAGTCGAATAAACTGATGAGATTTAAAAGCCGTCTAGAGAGACTTCCTATGTTTTTTGTTTGAAAAACCTGTACTTCTCCTGAAAATGTTCTTAAAGAGTACCAACGCCTACTTTAACACATGCTGACAAGTATTCTTAATTAGAAAAGTAGTAGAAAAAACAAGCATGTTTCTGTCACGTGCCAATACAATTGCCAGACGAGAGCGAAATTGCATTACATAGCCAAACTCAATTGTGCACAACAACAAGCAGCAACAAGTCTCCACTAAATAGCTCGACTTGTGTTGCCAGTAAATTAAACAGCTTCTCAACACCTGTCATTGATGTGCCGACTGCACTTGTGGCGATAATTGCAAATGACGTGAGTGTCTATGCGCCAGCAAAGAAATTTCTCAAGTGGCCGAAAAGCGACAACACACACATGTACATATGTGTACGTATATAAGGCTAGTAGGTGGGCATATAAGGGCAGCAAATACGTGACGAGGCAGGAAAGAAGTATAAGAGAAATGTGTGAAAAGAAAGAAGAAATATTGGCATACGTGTACCAACTTTTAGCCTAGTGGGAGTAAATTTTTTTATATGTGGAAAAATTAGTTCAAGCAAAAGGCAACAATAATATGAGCAGCTATATACATGACTTTAAGTACGTCCAGAATTTAGTAGAAATTATGAAATATTTATGTTGTATATATATTTTATTGACTTAAAGGTTATGATTCAAATAAAGAAGGCAAAGTCGTAGTTAAAACGTTATAAGATCTTGACCTTTTTATGAAATAATAATATAGGGTTTGTGCGGAAAGTAATGGGACTGCATCGACTTAAAAAAAATTGTTGAACCAATCGTTACAACTCTGTATAAACTTTCAAAATAGGCTCCTTCTGTGTTGATGCAGCGCTGCCAGCCCAATTTGCAAGCATTAAAGGCGTCACGGAAAGCATTTTCCGGAACAGTCTTGAAAGCCGAGATGTATGCTGCTTACATACCCTCTACCGAAGCATGTGGCACTCGGAAGCTTGCCTCTTTGTATCGGGATCACACTCAAGGATCCATGACTCGTTACCTGCGATTACGTTATACAAATATTGGTGCCACTTTCAAACATGTTTAAATTTTCTAGGCATACTTCCACTTGTCGCAATTTCTAGTCATCAGTGAGCACTTTTGGGAATATCTTCGCTCATACCTTGCGCATGTTCAAGTGTTCCGGCACTATGGCAGGAACCACAGATTTTGATAAATTTAAGATCTGAGTAATTAATCCAACACTTAGTCAACGATCTGAATTCAAAACTTTGCGCACAGGAGTCACATTGCCGGTGTTTGTCGAAGTTGCATGTCTTCCAACACAGTCTTCATCAGCGACCTCTTCCCGGACCTCCAAAAAGGCCTGGTGTAACCGAAACACACCACTTCTTGCTTAGCAGCATCTGGGTAAGCCTGATTGATCATATCAAACGTCTCTGTCGTAGAATTTAATCGCGTACCGCTGCTCTAGCGAACATTGCATTTTCGGCTTGCTCCACTCACATTAACACGTCGCTCCAAAATGTTTGTCCTGAACCTCCAGGTGCTCGGAGACAACTGGCAAGTGACTTGTTCGTTAGCTAGGAACGCCCTCTGGGGTCGAAAGCAGAAAACTAAAAGAGATTTTCGTTAAGTGTACTATCTTAAAAATATTCTTTGAAAATTTCACGTTGATCCGATAATTAGTTTTTGAGTTATTCGACAAATAACGAAGAGAGCTCGGGTACTTCAAAGCGCAAGTGTGAAACTTTTAACGCGTTTTTCTCAAATCTATGTTTTTTGAACTGATAACAATTGTAACTCAAAAGCCGCTCGCTTATACAGCTTTTAGAATACATAATAAACTCGTGCTTGGTCGAAGGATTTTTTTTTTAAGTTTCGATTTTTTAAGACCAATTAACTGTTGATTTTTTCCCAAAAATTTA